>PVIY010002700.1:0-53539 GCA_004026745.1 Myrmecophaga tridactyla
GAAACCCTGAACTTCATCGGCCTTCTTGAACCAAGGTATCTTTCCCTGGATGCCTTTGATTGGACATTTCTATAGACTTGTTTTAATTGGGACATTTTCTTGGCCTTAGAACTGTAAACTAGCAACTCATTAAATTCCCCCTTTTTAAAAGCCATTCTGTTTCTGGTATATTGCATTCCAGCAGCTAGCAAACTAGAACAAGGAGAAAGAAAGGAACATTTTGGATAAGATATTTTGGATTAGATTTATTAACCAGTATATTTTCAGTTTTTTAGTGTTCAGAACAGTGACTTGCTCACAGGTAAAGCATAAGACCTGTTTGCTACATGAAATAAAGCACTGCTTAAAGAGCCTGGAAAATACTAAAGTTCTGTTTGTTTTTGGTAAAATATTTAAAGAAAAATGAATAAATGAAAAACATCAGAGGTTTTTAAGACAACTGATCACTTTTAAAAATTATCCTTATAAACAAAACAAATGAACAAAAAATTAACAAAAAAATGAAACCTGTCCGTAAGTCCTAACAATAAGTATGTGATTGCATGCTTATGATAATACAAAATAAAATAAATAAGTTAATTCTACTTTTGATGGAAAGGATTAAAACAATGTAATCACATAAAAGTGATATATAGAAAATATAGACTTGGGTGACATTTTGTGTAGTTATTGTGAATGTGTACGCGTGTATGTTTCACATATCTATTTAAATGTATGTATTTATATCATTTATCTTTGAAGTAAACATGATAAAATTAAGGCATTGTGTACAAATCAATAATTCTTAAGTGCCAAACTTGTTAAAATTGTCAGAAATATTCCTCTGAATTTTATACACTTTCGGAAAATTCCTCAGAGCTATTTAACTCACTGATCCAATCTTGAAAAGCATTGCTCATTAATATAATATGATTTACACGATTGATCTGTAAATAGGAAATTTAGAACAAATGATTCTTTTTGACTTTGTGTTAAGTAATTGGCATATTATCCTGTAAATCTTCTGCTGATCTGAAAATATACAAGTATAAAAAATATAGAAGACTAAAGGTCTGGCTTGTTAATAATGAGGAGGCTGAAGATCTAGGAAAATATTTACTATCACCCTGATAGCAATCAAAATATGGCTCTCCAGATAAATAACTGTTGCTAAGCATTTATAAAACACAAAATATTTTATTTTTATGATGAAAATATATGATCTCATGATAACACTATTTTTGGAGTAACATACAAAATTAATAAGCACAAATGTATGTCAGAATTCTCTCTCCATTTTACCATTTCTCTTTTTCCCAAATCTTTAAAGCTACTGATCAACCCCAAAAGAATTTTAAGATTTCCCCAAAAGTCATATCAATTTTCACCTTCCATCCTCATTTGGTAAGACTTAGAATTGCCATTCTTCCTGAAGTGACAGCCTGAGCCTCTTGTTGTCTCCACATTCTCAGCTGCCAGCCACATCTGTGAATTTCCAACTTGCAAACAAGTACTATCATGTAAGGGACCAACAAGCCTCAACACTCCTTAGTCCTCTCCTTTCTTCTCTGGTGTTGTACTAGCCTAACCCCTTGAGTTTCTTCCTAGATTCTCAGTTTTCATTTTGATTGATTTTTCCTTATCAATACTCCCTGTCGTATCTGAAGAGAACTCACCTCTGAGTCTCTTGTTAGGCTATATCTGGATCCTGAGGGGTCTATTTATTCCCTTAATCTGAGCCAAACAAAATAAGGGTGCTAATACTAAAATGCAAAACATATATTACTTAAATATGTATGACCACATATGTATGTATTAATAAATAAATATGTATGCAGTTGAGAGTATTTGAAAAGAAAGTTTTAATTACAACTATACATGGAAAGAAAAATTAGTAAGAAGATTTTTTTTAATTATATTATCTAGATTAGTGGAATAGTTCCAATGTATAATGCAACTTCCCTCACTCCGTCACCAATCACCAGATGCCATTTTAATCTGATTTTCCATTTTAATCAATAAAACCATCAAATATACCCCATCCTGCACCTTTATCCTTTATTCCTCATGAGACCCTACACAAAAGCAATTTTTTTTCATATAGAATTATTGATTTTTCCACTATTTTGCCACTACTTTACGGTCTCATTATTTAGCATCACTGTAATTAATGCTGGTTTCTACCTTTTGATTCACTTTACACTCTGTGTTCTACATTAAAATATACTATGGGAGAAGATGACACCAAACTACTGTGACTTAATTCTAACCACTTTAATTCTAATATGAAATTATAGTAAATATTTCTAATGCTTTTAGCTATCTCAAACTGAGCTCCATATATAAGAAAACTTATAAATGCAATACCTTCTCTTATATGAATCGTATTTATCTCAAACATGATTTAAAAAACTAAAATTGCCCTAATAATATGCAACGTCAAAAACACAGAAAGACAAGTATCTGTATACACAGCATGGTCTGATGGCTTATTCCTATTTATGACTCTTCTGCAGGCTCTCTGCCTGTGGCGGAGTCGATGTAAAGTTATGGAATCAGTTGTGACTGGAGGATCTGCTTAGTGTCATTTGTTATGCTCCAACTAAATGGCTCCACAGCAATAGTACACATGGTATTTCTTAATAATTATATTAGTCCCCGTCATTTCTCATTTACATTTGAATGAAGTAATGCACACTGCTTCTACGAGAGATTAACGAGAGTTACTAAAAAGTCGAACCTTCTTTCATATCACCTGATGCTCTTCATGCAATGCCACTGAACCATCTTAAGAATAAATATGTTTAATAACTGTTCCTCAAAGATATCCACAGGCTCTTTGGGAAAAAATCCTTTTGGTGTATTAATATCAGTGGTTATTATTGCTTGAACATGAGAAACGTATGCTATTAAGGGAAATAACCATTCATCTAATCATCATGGAAAACTCAAATAGACTACTTTGTCTTTTTATTTTGCTTTATTATTGATTTTTTTTAGTACAATATTGAGTTCTTAAGTGTTTCTGCTATTTGGTCTTTATTTACCAAGTATGGCATAATTCTTGAATAAATAATTTGTACAAGGAATTTAAAAAGTCCATGAACATTGTGTTATAAAACTTTTATATTGTGAGAGTCAATATTGCGCAACGCAAAAGATGAGGCTGGGTTTTAAGAGTGGTGTATTCGCATAATAACTCTATCATTAATAAGAAAGGTGACCTTGAAACATTGTTTAATCACTCTCGACCTATTTCTCTATCCATAAAATAAAGTACTTGAACCAAATAACCTCTAATATCCAAGAAAACTCTTAAGAAGTAAGAGTTTATTTTAATTTCAAAGCTTCAGTTTCTTTGTTTACATATTGTAGTCAATCTTAATGAATCTTATTCATTCATGACCAGAAATAACCAAGCCATTTCTAACTGAAGGAACATAATAGACTTTATCCTTTCTGAATATATTTTGATTGTCTTAAAATCTCCAGAGAGACGTAAAAAATATATAGTGTTACTGATTTTAATAGAAAGAACAGTTTCCCACAGCATCCATCAATGAGGCAAAATGCAGAGGCTTATAAGGAGAGAAGGAAGATGGATTGTCTCTGTATTAGATTTCTACATCAATCTTATTTCTAAAATTAATATATACTGGAAATTAGGGTTAAAGTATTTTTGCAAAAAGTGGCATTCTATCCGATTACTGCCTCAATATCTGTGTTAATGGCTTTTGTGTGTGTGTGTTTTTGGTAATATTTACCACCTAACAGGCTTTTTGGGAGAAATTACTCCTATCAGGGTGCAAACTGAAGTACATACAGAGGTTCAGTCACATATTAAACCAGGTGTAATCCTGAGCAAAATGTCAATGGAGCAATGAGAATGGAATGTTCGTCAATTAAACCCATATTTGAATCCTTATTGCACCAAATACTAGTTATGTTACCTTGGACAACTTTTATCAACATTTCTGAGTTTCAATATTCCCTTCTGCAAAATTCGTCTTTTACAGTCTTTGTTTAGTGTTTAGCCCAGTGGCTAGAACATAATAGGTGATCTGTAAATCTTGACTATTTTTTGAAGAGATGATGAGAACCTATTCAGTTTCTTCATCTATCAGATGAGCAGATTGAATTAGATCATTGTTAAAGGTATTCCCATCTTTAACATTCTGGTGCTTAATTACTTGCTTTTCTTTTTTTAATTTGCATTCTGTCGCCACATTCTCCTTTAGTTTAATTTACGGGAACCACATTATTCGCTATGAGTTCTCTATTGTTCCAAGAAAGAAAATGAGTTAACATAAACTATTTATATTTTCCATGGCATTTCACAAAAGCCCGAGTACTAGAATAGGGGTCTTGAATTTATATTTTTGGCATTCTCCTTGCCCTCATTCCCTATGGATGTTTAAAGGTAAGCACATTCTCTGACATGTCGTCCTTGGGACATATCACATGTTGGGAGGTTAAAGCCATAAAGAAGGTATGTGGTCATGGAGCAATGTTAATTTTAAATGAAGTATTTTAACCATGACAGTCACCATGGTTAACCTCTGTAAGAAAGATAAACTGCCTTGCAAGTATCAGTTTGGCATGTCAGTTAAACAGACTATCCAAATTAAAGGATCATTTATGATACTTGTACTATTTGTTGAGTAAAATGTTTTTGTGAAAATTCTGTTTCATCCAATAAATTAACTGTAGCATAACTATGGACTTTATAGATTTAAGTATGAAATTTATTTAAATGACATTTACCATTTTGTGTTTTTAAAATTAGCGATTCTTTTTTAGACTTAACATTTTCAGGGGTATATGTTTTATATAAATTATTGAAGCTATAGTTTATTTTTCTGATGCTGTCCTTTGGAAATTTTTCATTTTCAATGCAAGGAAAGTAAGGAAATTTGGAGGGCTTAGGTTGTTTAATTAGCAGCCAATTTAGTTACACATTGCTAAGCTTTAGGCTCTTAACTAGAGTTATCTGTTTGTTTGTTTTCAAGAAAAAAATTGTTATATTTCTTTCTTTTAAAATCTCCACTTCACAGTATGATTATTATGCAACTAAAAGTAAAATCCCATGACTTGAGAGTGGCTTTGAAGGAGAACAAAGTGGAACAAAATCTTTCATTAATGCAGCTGATTTTGGACTAATGGTAAAAAATGCAATAAATATTTTCTATTTGCTGATGGAACTGTTAGGCAAAGATGTTATTTTTAAAAGTAAGCGTCAAGGGGCCTCTGGGTGTTAGAATTTTTCATTTCTGTTCGTAGGAATTTACAAGGCTTTCCTCTTCTACTTACTACAGATTTGAGTTTTATGTGCTTCAAATTTTCTTTATATTGAACTCCTGCCACATTATAATCACAAAATAAGATTTACTATAGTACAACTCTTTCGGTAAGTGGATGGCTGAGCCTGCAGAACGACTTTTGAGAGCACACTTGAGGAATGGCAAAATTTTCAACAGATAAATGTTTTTTTCATAGTAGTTGTTAAAAAATCACAATAAGGAAGTTTCCATTAAGCTCTATGGGATAGGGATGAATGAATATAATAATATGAGAAATTTGAGGAAAAAGAGCTGCATATTTTGACCAATCCCTCAAAAGTTATTATTTCAAATAAAAAATGGTAAAACTATATATGAGATTAGAGTTATTTTTAAAGTTCTGATAAAAATCTTAGAGTAGTGTCATAGTTAATATCACATAACTTACTGGATATATGCACTCGACTGCACACATGTACAGTTCAAAGACAAGGTATAAGTACTTCCGAGTGATTCATATTTATGACTCTTTCCCAGTTGGGTTGTTGAACAATTTATTACGTCACACAGTACAGAGCTTTATTTTTTTGTTGTTTATTTGTTTAGTTTGCCAGAATTACCCAGATAAGTGATCAGCTCCCCACTGTGTATAGTCTCTGGCTATAGCACAGGCTATGAATCTTGCCAGAAAGCAGGTGGTCTCATTTCTAACTAATTCAATCTTATTTTTTCTTTCTAGATTTCTCATAGTCTCTATCTCCTAAGGCACTAACAAATCATATCAAATGCCTGGCTCTGGTCCTCTTTTCCTAGTTCTGGCTCTGGGGTTATTAGGAGGTGTTCCAGCTATGTAGTAAGGCGAAGGAGTGAATCAGGGATAAAAAAACATCTTCTAAAATTCTCAGGTCAAAGATGTAGGATCTTTTGGGTGGGCCACGGCGGCTCAGTGGCAGAGTTCTTGCCTGCCATGCTGGAGACCTGGGTTCGATTCCCGGTGCCTGCGCATGCCAAAAAAGAAAAAAAAAAAAGTAAGATTTTTTTATAATTGTGCTCTGGGGATCAGAGCTCAATAAGTCAAAAGCCATGTGAGTCCTCAATTACAATACAGCAGGGTCAGAGGAGAAGAAATTATAGGTAGATAATTTCATGCCAGGTCATTAATGTCTTTAAGAAGAAATATGTAAGAATAGATGAAGAAATAAGCAGCGTGTGCTTTCATATGAAACATCCAGGGGATACTGTAAAAGCAGACCACCACTAAACAAAGCAGTACATCTTTGCACAAGACAAACCGATCCATTAATGACAACAACAGGAATATGAAAACACGATTGAAAAGTTCATAATGCATTCAGTCTTTGAGCGGCACTATACAATAAAAACAGAAACCTTAAAGGGGGAGCCTCCTCAAATCGTATCATGATGTAAAAAGAACAGACTCTAGTTAGATAACAGATTCGATTTTAGTTCTGAATTGTTTGCCCATTTATGCCCCTGTCTTCTTATCTATTAAACTATAATTTAATACATACCTTGAATCTTCTAGTGCTGTTGAAGGTTTAAGGTTATAATGTATGAAATGATTTTATAATATGCTATGCAAATAAAATTAGCATTATTGTCTATTATAAATGGTGTCCCATTGAAAACAAGTGATAAAGGTAAATCACTATCAGTAGTTTCCCAACATTAATCAGGCACTTACAAGTGTCCAGGAACTGTTCCAAGAGCTCCGGATACAGGGACGACCAGGACAGACCAGGTCTTCTATCACAAAGCTTACACTAATGGGAAGAGGACTGGGGAGACAGATGATAAACACATACAGGAAGAATTATGATGAATGCTATGAGCTAAATTAAACAGAGTAATGTGGCTGTTTATTGATTCATATCAAATAAAGCTTTTAAACGTATTGATTAAATCCAACTACTTTTCTCCTGACTCACTGAAAATTATTTTGAGAACATGCACATTTTAATGGGTATTATGACTTGGAATTGAAATCAGTAGCCTCTTTAAGGATATATGACTCATTATTGAAAGGGCTACTAAAGAAAGAAAATGGAGGCTGAGCAAAAACTTTACACAAATCAAAAATTTTGCTGAAGGCAGGTCTTTGGAGATTTTTTAGTTTCAGTATTAACCCAAATCAAAACTATTTTAAAACTGAGGAGTGCACTATAGTACAAGAAACCTAAAGACATTTTTTCCTACACACTAATGAACAAAAGTCACGTGTAAGTTCCCTTAAGGATTTTAGACATAGTCTATGTGATTTTATTGGTAATAGTGTGTGTGGAGTAGAAGAAACTAAAAATACATCTAATTTCTCCTGCCCTTATAAAATGTTCCAATACTTTGAATAGGCTTTAGCAGTTTTTCTGAGAAAAGGAATCCATTGCTGCCAGTGGGTTTAATTTGCATAAAATAGTATTTATATAATATTCACTACCTGTAGCTCAGAAATTTTTTTTTCCTCTGAACTGGTACAAATGCTTGCTAATTGCAGGTATTTACTCCTATTTTATTATATTTTTTGAAAGTGAGTTTCAGCCGTTTTAGGGGTGGTAAAATGTTGTTTTGTCCATTTTTTCATTTCTCTGTTGTTGCTTCAAGGCAGGTTCTGCCAAATAAGTTTTCATGCATTACCCCTGCTTCTCAATTAGTCATATATCCCCTTTCAGTATGTTTCACTACACTATTAGTAAAAAGAGAAAGAAATGAATGATACTGATTGATGATCAAATGAACTCTGACAGGTCCAGAGTCTGGGTCTAGAAGCCATAATCTATAACTCGAAGCCCAACCTAAACCATAAAGTTTTGATCAGCAGTATTGCAGAAATGGTAGTTCAGCCATGTTGATTTTCATTTAACCATAAGAGCATCTTAGGAGTCCAATTTCTGTAGCGTTAAAACAATATATACTAAATGACTGGATATAACTGTGTGCTCTAACCAGATAAATTGGATGTGGTTATCCTCTAGGTTAGAAATAGCGGATTTGTATCCCACATCCAATACTCACTCAAGGCAGATATCGTCAATCTGTCAATTTACTCCTTCAAGCTGTTCAGATGCATCTTCAGAGTTCTGCCCAAGGCAATTTCAAGCAGGCACCTAGTTAAGAAGGCACAATTTCTCAAGCCAAGACTGTTTGGTTCTGGATTGAGGTAGAAACAGGGAATGACACAGGGATGAAGTCAAGCACAAGGGAAACGTCTAAGGGAAAGAAAAAGATCCAGCAGGACACACGTGGAAAAGTATTGTGGTTTGTGGCCACAGCTGGCACAGCTCAGAGCAAAGAGTCTGATATCAACAGAGAGTCTGGCTTTGCTGAGGTGGACTCCATCTCCATTTGAACTCAGATTATAAGGTAATCAACTTCTACCAATTCTACCTTCCTTACAACCTGCTTGCTTTGTTTTTCTGGCATAAAAACTGTCAAGGTGTCTAAGATTGTCTGCTTTTCTGTAATGCCGTTTTAAAAGATGAAGAGCCCTTAAACGAGATAGTACTTACTGGTTATACAAACAAATATCAAGAGAAGTACTGCACAGAAGATACACGTACAGCTTCATGGCTGTCTGTTTATAGACCCTAACCTACTCATTGACATTGTCCATATTAAGTATCCAAAACAGAAAGAATTAAGTGGAGTTATTTCATTGAGATGTTTAAATGTTTTTTATATTTAATAGAATTATTTGACAAAATATTTATTTATATCTGAGTGCTTAATTAGCTCAAAATGACATCTGCAGCATCTAATAATTAGGATTTATAACTATGTTTTAAACATTGAAATTGTCCTTAGTAAATCCCATATATATCAATCAAATTCAATAATTCTAAGGAAGGTCCTTTGGGACTTGTAAAGTGCTCATGCATTTATTAAACACTTAAGTCACACATTTCTATACCGATTAGTTTGTCCAGCTGTTTAGCTGCTTATTCTCTTGTTTGGAATTCATGAGAGAACAAGGGTATTCCTGTTGACGTCTCTTAAAACTTCTGCCGCCCCACAGGGTTTCAAACCAACGAAGTGAGAAATCGAGTTGAGAGGCTAGTTGACAATACCAGCAGCAGACTGTTCTGTGCTAATCATCAGGTGTGGCCTTAGAGAATTCTGGGTCCTAGCTATGCTTCTTTTGATGGCTTTGTTAACTTGTAGAGATTGGACAATCAGATTGTTTCCACAAAACTCCACATTTTTCAATTAAGAAAAATAGAAGGAAAAAGTAAACATTTAATTCTATGTTGTATGTACAGGATAACCAAGAAACAATGGTTTGAGCTCTTATTTCTTTTTCAAACCAATTGGTTGAATATCAAGTAAATATAGCTCTGCTCAAAATTGAAGCATTGGTTTAAAACTGTAGCATCCTGCCATGGGAACCCAAATAAATGGAGAGTTTAATTGGTAGCTTCATAACCATATAAGTAAGAACACAGGTACACCATTGCAATGCTAAGGGACTTATTTTTATTTATCTTTGTCTAGTTATTCATTCTTCTCTTTCATTTTAATAAACTATGTGATACATTCTCTGCTGGATTCTGCAGGGAGATACAAGATTTTGACCTCATCGGGCTTACAATCTAATGAAGTAATATAACACAGCACTAATATAATAAATGTTGAGTATACACACAGTGAAACAATAATGGCAAAGGGCAGGAGTTGATAATGAGAATAAAGATAATCTTCTTGATATAAGTTAAATGGGTCAATGCTTTCAAAATCAGCTCATCCCTATGTGACAAATACATAAAGAGGGTGTGTTAGTTTGCAAGCTGCTAGAATGTGATATACCAGAACTGGAACAGCTTTTAAAAAGGGGAATTTAATAAATTACAAGTTTACTGTTCTAAGGCAATGAAAATGCCCAAATCAAGGCACCAACAAGGGGGCACCTTAATTCCAGGAAGGTCCGTGCGTTAGGAACACCTTTGTCAGCTGGATAGTCACGTGAGTGGCATCTGCCTCTCCAGGTTCTGGCCTGCTTAACATCTCATGGCAACATCTGTGGGCTCCAAGCATCTCCAAGCATCCATGTCTCTGTTCTCCATGTGTGCACATCTGCATCAGCTCTGCTATGAAGTTTTTGTCATCTCTAGGCTTCTGTCATTTTTCTCCTTTCTGTCATTTCTGTCATTTCTCCAAAATGTTTCCTCTTTTAAAGTCTCTAGTAATCTAATCAAGATCCCACTTGGAATGCGGTGGAGTCACATCTTCATCTAATCAAAAGATTACACCCACAATTGGGTATGTCACATCTGCGTAGAGATAATCTAATCAAAAGCTTCCTTCCTGCAATATTGAATCAGGATTAAAAGAAACAGCTGCTTCCACAAGATTGAATCAGGATTAAAACATAGCTTTTCTAGGGTGCATAGTAATATTCTCAAACTGGCACAAGGAGAATCTGTATTTTACTTCCTAATAGTTTTAATTAACAAAACTGTGTCTATTATCTAAAAACAAATTCTATTCTCCCAAGTGGGAGCAACATGAAAGCAAATGAGGAAGTCTGTTTCAATGCTCAAAACTCTTCTTATACCATATTCTCAAAGTGGATTAAGATTCATTATAGAGAGAAAAGTAACTGGTGACTTTATAAGGCATAATTTACACTTGGAGAGTTGACAGATGTCTTTACAATGCCTATCTTTCTGGATACAGCTGTTCAGCAAGTTCTCACCATTTCCAGCAAGAAGGTGACATTTTGGATTGTAATTCTTTCATCTAATCACATGAAAACCTGCCAAATTCTATTAACATCTTGACATTTTATTGCTGTAAACTTATCATAAGTTCTTCCAATGTAAGATGGATTTAAATTCATGGAGCTGAGCCTTTTGTTGTGTATCCATTAAATGCTTGATCCTTTGCTCCTTACATCAGCAACTTTCAGTCAAGTAAATCAGCTGTTGACCAGAATATGAATTATGGATTAGGCCCTGAAAAGTTAACAGTTTGCTGTTTGGGATACGATTGAAAAGCTAGAAAAAACAAAGAATAAATGTGTATTAAACTCTTTCACATTAACTTCTACACCAGGTAACTCTGACATGTCAAGCTCTTTACATTCAGACATTACACAGTGAAGGGACAATGGATTTTTATTGCCACAATATGGTTCTTTAAAAGAAAGTGTTGTTTAAAAGAAGGTGTTGGGCCACAGTGGCTCAGCAGGTAAGAACGCTTGCCTGCTGTGCCCGAGGACCGGGGTTGGATTCCTGGTGCCTGCCCATGTTAAAAAAAAAGAAGGTGTTAACCTTTCAATTGCTACAAAATTAAAGGTTTAGCCTGGAAATCTATCACTAGACAAAAAGAAAACCATTATCTGAGGCTGTAACAAGGCTTATCAAAGGTTGGAAATGCTCCAGGGATTACTTTTAGTTGCATCAGGATATAGTAGAAAGAAAATGTCACCATAATATTTTGTCTGTATCACAAATGATTAGAGAACTGTGAACCTGGTCCTAATACGACATGTAAAAGTCACACTGAATGCACATCAATGAATGTATAATAATATGCTCCCTAAGTAAGGGTAATTAAAATCTCTAGTAAGAATTGTAATTTCTCAACCATTGATATTTATGTTGACTTAGTTAATTTAAACAATATAGTAAAAGACAATGCACCACACTTACTTTTCCTATATTACATTTGTGTCAAAGACAAAACTAAGTTTGTGACAAAACCGATAAAGTCTATTTATTCATAAACTTGTAGCAAAGGAACCCCCATCTTTTAAATATTGGAGTACATTTTAGAGTAAAATAGGAAATACCGGGCCAGTCTCTGATTGACACCTGTTCTATTAAAATTGGGTTTTTGGAATTGGTGGGACTTTCTAATTGTTCCTCAGGTACATTTGGCAGGCCCTTGCTTGGCTGCAAGGAACAAGCAGTTTGGGGACATGTCAATTGAGGAATGACTATATATTGTTAGGATCTGAGAATTTTCTATAGCTAGCCATTTCCTAGAACCAGTGGGAGGATGGAGGGGGTGTTTTACTTTGTGGTGAAACTGACATATGGTGCTTATTGGAGAGGGTCTGTTGTGTCAGGCAGTTTTTAATTTGTTAAAACGCACTTGCATTTCTTGAGCATGCACAGATTCGAAATTGGAAATGGATGGCCATGTTTATTTAAACCTGTTGTATTAGTCAGGGTTCTCCAGGGAAACATAACCAACAGGGATAACTCTAAATATGAGATTTTATAAAAATGTCTCATGCAATTGTGGGTATGCACAAGTCCACATTCTGTAGGGCAGGCTGCAAGCTGGAAACTCTAGTGAAGGTCTTCAATGAATTTCTCGGGAGAGGCTGACTGGCTGAAATAGAGGCTAAAGTTCTCTCATCTGACTGCTGAAGTCATTACCTCTCCCTTAAAGACCTTCAGCTAATTGGATTAAATGTAACTTAGTTGATCATAGATGTAATCAGCCATTAAGTGCAAACAAGTGACTGATTATTTAAATCCATGAAATGTCCTTACAGTGCAGTTAGTACTTCCTTGACCGGACATCTGGGAACCATCATCTGAGCCAAGCCTAACTGTCACACCTGCTGATGGCAAGGAAAAGAAATCTTGCAATTAAAGTAATAGAAAACCTTCTGAAAGTATACAATCAAAAGTCTTCTAAATATTGTGGTTATCGGATGAAAAATATGATTTTCAATGTTTAAATCTATAATAATTTTTATTGCTAAGAGTTTAACATAGAAAATATTTTTGAAGTCATGTAAAAACAAAGTTCTCTCTGCTCATCATTGACACAAGAAATAGCATCTCTGGAATCACCATGGAAAAAGATGAAACATAATAAACTTGCTTTTTATGAATAACCATTGCAAGTTTGCATCTGCTCCTTCCTTCCTGAGGAAGTACAAATTGTTATTCCTGGTCAGGGAATTAATCACTGAATCAACAAATACTTAATGTCAAGGTGCTTTGGTAGGTGCTGTGAGGGATAGGAGTAGCTCCCATTATGTAAGTACTTAAAATATGACTGAAAAAAGACACACATGTATGATAGAATAAGGAACAGAAAAGTGCAAAATGCAGTTAAGCATTCCCTGAGTTTGTTTGTAGATATAGATGAATTAGAGATCATTTGGCCCTAAAATGTGAGTGGTTGTGGGGTTGAAGAAGGTATTGCTGCATTAGAGATGTTAAGAAAGAGTATGTGAAATGGGCCATGAAGAGCCCAGTGTCTTCTTTTTAGAATGTCCTAAAAAAGAGTCCATTGAGTAAGTACATATTTAAATGAAAATGTGATTAAAAATGAATTGATGCCTAAAACAATAATGAAAGTCCAGAGAGACAGAGCAGATCATGAGGTACAGAGTCAAGAATATGGCATTTGTCTTTGAAAGATATTTAGGTAGTCTGGTTTATTTTGTATCTTTGTATGAAAACTAGTGAGATTAGGTTGAAAAAATTGGTTGACCCTTGAATGTGGTTAAAATGGGACATTTTGCACTGTATATTTGTTCTTGTAATAAAAAGTTTAAAAAATTAATTGGGACACTACTATGAGTGCTAAATAATTGGGACTTTAACTGGGAGTTAAAACTTATCTATGGAATGATTATATTACTCAGAGTCTGTCCTCTTATCTTTTCACATCACGACTCTCCCTTATTGATCTCCTCTGAAATAATTTCTTCTTGTTTCTATAGCACATTACCACAAACTCAGTGGTTTAAAACAAGACATCTATTCTCTTACAGTTTTATATGTCAGAAGTTCAACCTCAGTTTCCTGGGCTCTTGGCAGAGCCAATACTTCCTCCAGAAGTTCCAGGAACAGTCTGTTTCTTTCCTTTTTCTGATTCTGATGCCTGCCATCATTCCTTGGCTTGTGGCTGCATCACACCAATCTACAAAGCCACATCTTCAAATTTCTCTCTACTCCAGCTTCACATTACCTTCTCCTCTGTGTGTCATCAGATCTCCCCCACCTCCTTCTTGTAAAGATACTGGTGATTGCATTTAGGGCTCACCCTGTAATCCAGGGTAACATAGCCATCTCAGATCCTTAACTTAATCCCATCTGCAAAGACCCTCAAAAATTGTAAGCTGTGTATGTCATATGATTTATTATTCACAGCTTCCAGGTAGTAAGAAGTGAATATGCTTTTTTTTGGGGAGGGGGATGAGGTTGGCCTCTTTCAACCTACTACATATTCCATGGCCAACATTTCATTTATTTACTATTCTCTATTCTCACAATCTTCCTCATGAATAACCCTAGCTGAGATAGCTGTCTTCAACTTTAGGGTGATATGCAAAAGTACATATTAGGCAGTTCCACTTGAATGTCCTATAAACATTTCAAATCTTACATATCTAATACTATCATATTGCATTTCCCCACAAACTTGCCTCTTCTTCCTATTTCAATAATTGCTGCAACCTAGAATTTGCTCTTGACTTCTACGTCTTCACTCTCCAATCTAATCTATTTGTCAGACTTGTCAATTCTATCTCCAACATAAGTTTCAAATACATTATTTTTTCTCCAATGTCTCTATTACAAATCTAGACAATCTTCATCTTTTTTGTTAGTGACTAAGCACCCTCCTAATTGGTCCTTCTGTCTTCAATATTGTCTCTTTCCCACCAGTCCTTCTCCATACAGTAACTAGGATGATAATCAAGAATGTATATACCACACCATATGCATAAATTAATAAATATTAAATTTTTAATGTAAAAATTTCTATAAATAAATGAATAAAGTTAGGCTTGACTGTATAGAAGTCATTCTAAATCATATCATGAACAGTGCTTTATAAACGATATCACACCTCAGAGAAATTGAAGTCTCAGCTGTCAAGCAGCTGGCTGTTTTTCTTGATTTCCCATGCCCTATAGTGAGGTATCTTTAAAGCTCTCTCTTCCCAACTCATGGCATTTGGTTTTTAAATTTTTAATGACGCTCAATAATAATCCACTATATTTTATATGGTGTTTTCTGTTTACAAATCAATTTCTCATGCTAAATTCTACTTTCCTCCTTTCCGAGCTTCTTTTCTTTTAAAGGAAGGATTTTGCACAGCCCACATTTAAGGAATGGGAAGTTATCCTCCACCTCCTTGAAGGCAGAATATCTACAAAAAAATGTTTTAAGTCTTTTGTATGAGAGATTTATACATTGCCCCCATTTATTTATTTATGTGATCATTTATCTAAATTTAAACTCATGGCTATTGTAGTAGTTCTGAAAATCTTGCTCTTAAAGCTAATCCATTTCTGTGGGTATAAGTAGAACCTCTTAATGAGGTTACTTCAGTTAAGGTGTGGATCAGGGAGGGTCTTCATCCTCTTACTGGAGTCCTTTATATGTGAGATGAGTACAGAGAGAGAGAAGAAAAAATAAACCATGGAAGGAAGAAGATGAAATCTAGAAGTGAAGGAGAGACCAGCAGATGAGAGCATGTGACAGTGGAGCCCAGGATCACCTGCAGCCAGTATTCAAGAAAAAAACATTGCTTTGATGAGGCCTTGATTTGGATATTTTCACGGCCTCAAAACTGTAAGCCTGTAAGATACTAAATTCCCATTTTTAAATCCAAAACCATTTCAGGGTGTCTGCTTTGAGACGCCTAGCAAACTAAAACAGAGATTTATTTTAAACTTTGGGTATGTTCCAAGACTCTTTATTTGGTGTTTCAAATTTTTCCAACTTGGCCGTAGAGAGCTCTGTTATTTTTATTTTATTCTCACATTTGCTTCAAGAGCTGCTTCACTCTTTCTTTTGTTAGGACACTGTTGCACCTTCCTTATTTTCTATAATGTAAAAAAGTGTAAACTACCTACAAGTTAAAACACCTCCATCCTCTAGGCTCAACTCTTCTGTGTCAAACTACATAAATGAAGAAAGCTAATAGTTTCCTTTAGCTTAGATGTTAAGACTAGCTTTTATAATGTATCTTCATTTTTGTGTTATTACATCTTTATCTTTTCTTTTTTTTATAATACCCATAAGCAGTCTATGTATACAATATATATTTGATCCCTGTGGATATTTATCAGTGATTGGGGGACAAACTTTCTTAATTTGAGAAAAAAGCAAAACCCCTTATAAACTTTGCTGAAATGACTATTTTAGGCAGTATGAATTCCCTCCTTAACCAGATGGGATAGACTAGTGATTCTCAAACTTTAGCCTAAATCAGTTTCATTTGGAAGGCTTGTGAAACAAAAATTACTGGACCCCACTTCCAGAGTTTCTGATTCTGTAGATTTTCCATGGGCCTGATAATTTTACATTGTAACAAGTTTCCAGGTTTTGCTGATGCTGCTGGTCTGGGAACCACAAGTTACTTTAAATTAAGAAGTAAAGCTAAGAATGTGTTAAGAAAAACTGAAATGCTCTGGATAAGTAATGGTGACAAAAGCAGCAAAAAGAAGACAGAAGCAACTTCTGGATAGTGAATTTCCTCTTTCCCAACAAAGTTTGAAAATGACAATCCCATACCTGGGAATAGGGAGGGAGAAGCAGAGTTTGAGTCAGGAAGATTCTATGTCCCTCACCTCCCACAAATTTTGGATCAATAGGAGTATATCATAGGAGAAATGTTTAAGGTAAGGGCTTGTTCTAGTTTGCAAGCTGCCGGAATGAGAAATACCAGAAAATTCCTTTTAAAAAGAAGAATTTAATAAGTTGCAAGTTTGCTGTTCTAAGGCTGTGAAAATGTCCAAATTAAAGAAAGGCAATAAAAATGTCCAATCTAGGGCGTTCAAGGAAAAATACCTTGGTTCAAAAAGGCCTATGACATTCTGGGTTTCTGTCTCAACTCAAAAGGCAGTGGCAAACATGGCAACATCTGCTACTTTCTCTCCAGGCTTCTTGTTTCATGACGCTCTCCCAGTGTGTGTGTGTGTGTGTGTGTATGTGTATGTGGTGGTGGGGGGAGTCCTTCTTCATCTCCAAAGGTCTCTGGCTGAATGGGCTCTTGTGACTTTGTGGCTCTGAAGCTCTTTCCAAAACGTTTCCTCTTTTAAAGGAGTCCAGTAAACTATCAAGACCCATCTGGAATGGGTGGAGTCACATCTCCATCTAATCAAAGATTAATATTGGGTGCATCATATCTCCATGGAGATAATCTAATCAAGTTTTCCAGCCTACAGTGCTGAATAAGGATTAAAAGAAACAGCTGTCTCCACAAGGTGGATCAGGATTAAAACATGGTTTTTCCAGGGCACATAACCCTTTCAAACCGGCACAGGGCCCTAGAAACCCTCAGTTTTCCTAAGTAATTTGCTGATTCATTGCTTGATATATTGTTTTCTGTTTATGTCTTTCTGTAGATTAATGTTAAAGGTTTATGAATGAGGAACACTGGACTTTCCAGACTTGCTTACTATGGCATTAAAGTTAAGTAGGTAATGGGTATCATGCCAATTAAACAGGGCTTCATTCCATAGAGTTTTTCAGGATCATGGTGACAGAGACTTCTTTAAAAATGAGACTAAGGTAGGCAAGTGTCCTCTAATTCAAGATAAGGCAAGTTTTTCATTTTGTTTTGTTTTTCAGGTCATCCATTGAAGTTGTTGGCTGTTCAGAGTATCTGCCATATCCAGGGATCTCCAGTTAAAAATTCCACTTTGCTTTGGGATCAAGTATAATGTTTCTTCCCCTCAAATGAACAAGCCCACACTCATTAAAATCTAGGCTAGTAGGAAACAATATGTGCCACTATTGCAAACTCAGATGCTTAGATATTTATAGTTAAATAAGATAAGGTTTTCTCTTGTTTTACTTCTTTTTATTTGCTCTTCTTCCTCCCATCCTCCCCCATCTCCCCATCTTTTTTTTTTTAACCTGTTAATTTTAGCCAGCAAACAGAAATTCTTACTAGAAGTTTCTCTGGATATCAAGTTCATCTTGTTACCAGATATATCCTTGCTTTTTCATTGTTGCTTTTATCATTGTCGAGTTTCTTGAAAATAATGTCTCACATTAAATCTCCTCTTCATCATCTTTGATTTGATTCAATTTTAAGTGAAATGAAAGGGATAAAGTGATTATGCATTTCATACCATACCTTCATATAGAAGTCAGAGACTGATGGAAAACGTAGAAATGTCAGCATCGTTGAAGTCAGGGCAGAAGACAGATATTTCTGGAGAAACATTTGAGAAATCTCTACAAGTATGGAAGAAAAATCAATATAAATTAATTTTATGGCCTTCTTAAAATTTCTTCTGTGTTATGTGTGTGTGTGTGTGTTTAAGTGTATGTATCACCTACATAAGAGAACTGGAGGCACTGAAATATTTCAACTTTTGGTCAACCTGAAAAGTCTTAGCCATCTTTCCACAATTATCTCAAGCTCTGCATCCTTTGTAAGGTCTTCCAGTTTCCCTAGAAAGAGAGTAAAGCAAAGTGGTTAAGAGCTTGGATTGGGAGCTGCAGTGCCTGAATTCCTGGTTTCATTATTCACTATTCACTAGCTGTGTTACTTTGGGAAAGTAATTTAAGATTTCTGGTTTTCAGTCTTCTCTTCTGCAAAATGGAGTTGCTCAAGATCTAAGGTGAACTAAAAAGCAAGGTATTTTCTTTTAATCCACCCCTTCCTCTCTGCTGTCAAATTAAATTTAGGCTGGTAGAGAAAATGAAATCACTGCATTGAGAACACTACATGGAAAAATAATTGATGTATGCATCTTGGGGAAAATGTAATGAGGATAGAGATTAAAAAAGAAACAAAAAATGTAAAAGAATTTCAAAATGTGACAACCTATCAGGTAGATTTAGGTCACAAAGGGGAGATTTCTATTACCTCAAGTAAAATTTCTGTCTGAAGCACTACTTTCCTTAGGCATGTTCTCAGTTTCCATTTGAATAGTTGACCTTTCATTAGCATTTAAGCTTTGTGCCATGCTTACACTACTATCTTCTTGCATCATTTCTGGCTGCTTTAGGACACAAAATACAATCAGATGATGGATTTAGTAAACATTTGAATTGCTCTTATTCTGGTTTCTTAACCAACTTAATTACTAAGTATATCTTTTATATTAAAATAATTAAGGAGATTCTTTAAAGAGTTGAGCCCAGATTTATAGAATCTATCTATTTCCATGTGTATGTGTGTGTATGTATGTTTGCTAAGAACTCATTTTTCAGATTTCCTTCGTATCTTTTCTGGATGGACTACCCAGGTTGTTCTTTAGATCTCACATTTGTTACAAAGAACATTTGTTTCTTTCAGCTACAAAAAAACAAAATAGTGATACATAAACACACACTTACCTACACACATTGTACATATATTTACATTCATCAGCATATATTACCGCCCTGCTTTTTTCATGCAAATTTAGGATTTTGTTCTTAATACTGCTTCAGGCTGCTAAGCATTTCTTTCTTTTAAATGAGATAAATAAATCTTTGTTGTCTTACTTAAAATATATTTACAAACTGATGCAGTATCATTAGCATTATATAAATAACTTTCTGATATGTTTATAAATCTTGTTTTCATTTCTACTGTCTTCTTTTTAGGCCAGTGTAAAAATATATTAAAATGTATTGAGACACCTCTTTGATTCCAAGACTTTAAACTCCTTTTCAAATGTAAACAGGCAAGGTTGGCAATTGCTTTATTTCCCTTTATTTTGTTGGAAAGAAATAATAGTAGAGTTGAAACTCAGAAACATAGTGAGAAACATAAAGTAGCTATTTCAGAGGTGGTGTTGCAGCCACATTGAGCAGAATATTTATGAGTTATTTGGGTTAGTGGCTTAAAAACAAATTCCACTAATTTCTATGGAAAATTTAAGAAATGATTCTGTAATAGAAACAAAAAGCTAGCTTTGAAGCATTTCCAATTTTAAGCAATAGTAAAGTAACATGTATTGAGATGAGTAATATGCTGCAACATATTATTTCTTGCTGATGTAAAAATCTCCAACGAAGATTGTCAATAAACATCAGACTGCTAATACAATATTATATTTAGCAGTTTTCCACTGGCTGTCTCCATACTTAGTTATTTTCTACTCATCATTGCTAGCTCTTCATACATCTTCATTATGGTCTGTGAGAATGTGTGGCTAGATTAAACTTCTTGGAACAATTCTAAGAATATGAAAGTACATGATGCTCTCTGCTGAGTTTCTATCATAGAGTCATGGGTATAATAGGCTCTTTTGACAAAACAGACCCCAATTTGCATATTATCAGACAGAGGGTATTTCTAGAATCTCTGGAAAACAAAGCAAAACTAAGGTAAAAGGAGAGAAAAAAATTATGCTTTCACATATTCATTGGATATATCTGATTCATAGCAGGTCTATTGCAAATTTTTTGTTTTTAAAATGACATCAAAATAACTTACAGTAATAACTTTGGAGCCAAGTTTGGCTCCAAATGCATTTTCTCCAACTATACACTTGAAAAAACCTTACCATTTTGAGTTTCTCATCTGTAAAATGGGTTAATAAATGCCAATTTTAACAACTCGCTATAATGGCTAAGTACTAAGTGTCCAATTAGTAGTACATGGAAGGCCCTCAGAAATGGTGGTTATAATTATGATAACTATTGTAGACAATTAAATAGAAGTTACAGAATGTTAGAGAAATCACAGAAACCTGTTAAGCAGCCATTGCCGAGACCCCATCTACCCCCACCTCCTTCTCTAGGGAAGTCATCAACTCATGCTGTGTCCATTCTCAGGTCTTCTGCTACCCCTACCTCCTTTTCTATTGTGTGCCATTCCCTAACCTGGGGGGAAATAATAGTTCTAATGAAAAGGCTCCATTAGACCTTAAACCTAAAACTAGAAATAAGCAGTTGCAGATGCTTATTAGAACAGCAATTTTCAGTGACCCTTTCCCCTGAGGTGGGTAAAGCCCACACTCAAACTGTATAGATTTGTCCTTGTTCTCTGCCATGAAGTGGAGTATGTGGAGCTGCCTTCTATCGACCTTGTCCAGAAGTTTCTGGACACCCAGAGGACTGGCTGTGATGAGACTTCTGCTCTTCTGGACTTGTTTTGCTGTGTCAGTGACATGGGAATTGTTTACCTTTTCTGGACTCTTTATTCTTTGCAATAAGAGCATCATTTGCTGGAAGTTTGTTGTGCCCTTAACCAGTGCCCACACAATGCACTGTTGTGGCAACTCATTCTCTAGATAGTGTAAATACATTGTAAGATTTGGCAAATGTTATGATGAAGAAAGCATTTAATGGGATCAGCCAAGTTATCAACATCCCTTTTCATCCTCTACCTTCATAATGACATTGATACCTCCTATGCATTATTCTGGTATGACTTTAGCCACTCCTTCAGATTCTTTTGCTAAGCCTTCATTTTCTACAAAGCTCAGCAAAGAAAAATTGGAAGAGCTTTCAATTCCACCTTTGTGGACAAGTAAATAAGAATATTTTAAGATTCATGAGTCATAAACAATTTTTCACAAAATGAAAAGAAAATAAATGTCCAGAAAAATTTTAGTTTTTCACATCATCTTTAACATTAAACTGTAAAAGCTTGCAAGTTTTGTTTCTGTTCCTGAAAAGACAATATAAAAATCTATGGGTTTTGTATTTGTTTGTTTTTTAATAAAATGTTTTAGGACAATTATGACTTTCATTAAACCCATTTAAATAATTGGTGAAGAAAACACTCTACAATGTTTTAATCTTTTTATACTGATTTATGCTTAATTCTGGATACTGAATAAGTGAGTGGTTGGGGACAAAAAAGTCCAGTTGGCTATAAAAGTATATATATTAAATGTCAAGAAGACTTTTACTTCTCATGTGTATTAGTTAGGGTTCTCTAGAGAAACAGAATCAACAGAGAACACTCGCAAATATAAAATTTATAAAAGTGTCGCACGTGAATGCGGGAACACAGAGTCCAAAATCCACAGGGCAGGCTGTGAAGCCGACGATTCTGATGGAGGGTCTGTACAAATTCCACAGGAGAGGCTGGCCAACCGAAGCAGGAAGAAGAGCCTGTCCCTTCTGAGTCCTCCTTAAAAGGCTCTCAGTGATTAGATTAAGCATCACTCATTGTAGAAGACACTCCCCTTTGGTTGATTACAAATGGAATCAGCTGTGGATGCAGCTGACATGATCATGATTTAATTCTATGAAATGTCCTCATCTCAACAGACAGGCCAGCACTTGCCCAATTGGACAAACAGGTACCACTACTTGGCCAAGTTGACACATGAACCTTACCATGACATCATGGAAGCTGAGAACTGTGAAATAGACATAAAATTTTAAGAAATTATTTCTAGAAACAATTTATCAATCTAGGAATGTACATTTTGGTCACTACAGTGAAGGTCAAGAAAAATCCTTTATATTGGCATTTTCAACCTGATCTATGCCCCAAACTTGCAAATTCTAACAAAAGTCATGTTTGAAACTTAGACAACATTAATTTGCCAATATAAGTTTATTACGTTATTCAACATGTCTCAGGAATTTGGAAAGGAAGAAAGCCATTTTAAGGAACTCTGGACTGATTTTCTTCTGTAGGTTCTGAAAAATCATATATTCAAATGCTAGAATTAGATTTTGGCAATTCTCATTCTGTTTTCAAGGAATGCCCAGAATACTAAATCTACCAAGTCTAGTAGTAAAGTGCTTTGAATTAATTCAATTAAAATGAACTTCTAACAAGGACACTGGAGAGTGAAAGGAGAATGTAATTATTTATTTCATTTTCTCACATGCAATTAAAAAAAAAAAACCCCTTTATCTGGATAAATAACAGACATGGGTTTGGATAACTATTTTATGCATTCCTCAAATCTGTTGCCATTTCTAAGTCTTGATTGTGATTCACAGAATAAAGTATCTGCATTTCTCTTTTTTTATTCTTATTCAGTCCACATCCTTTAGAAGAACAAATGCAGATTAAGCAATGTGACCTACTTTCACAATTTTTCCCTTATTATTATTATTTTTTATCCTCTCTGCAAATCCTAAAAAAGGCCTAAGTCAATTATATACTCAGTAGCATTATATGTTAAATGGGTCACCAGAATTTGGAAAATATATTCAGGAAAAATCTGACACTCTAAAAGGTAAGAAAAATCAGTCTTTTTGTCAAAACATTCATTTTGATGAGATCATGTTTTTTTTTTTTTTTAAGACCCTATATTTTATGATCTTTCACTGGAATATTCCAGTGAACAGAAATAAAGGGAAGGACATTATGTAATGCATTGTTCTTATATATAGATAAGCATAATGGTTCCAACTAAGTTCTTTGGGAAGTGTGTTGAATTTGGAAAATAAAATGCATTTTGTAAATTAAACTAGTTTAAAAAATTGCAATTTAAGAAATTCAGTCAATAGAGAAATAACTCATGACTAGTACAAAATGAAATTCTCCGTGCCCCTAATGAAAGACAAGATGACCCAAGAAGTTTCAAATCTGCAACTTTAGTTTGGTTCATTAGGGAAATGCAAGAGTATAAAAACAACTAGGATAAAAGTTTGAACATTACAGGATGCTTCTTAACTTGGCTTGGCAAATTTATAACCTAGTTTTCAGCTGAAAGAGAATGAGAAAATTGATATCTTCAGTACAAAATAATTTTATAGAAATTTGAATTCCATTTTAACAGTATATGCTATAATAAACAAAATATATAGTCCAGAGTAACTGATTACTAGTTAGCCCAACAATTAAAGGCCCTTAACAAAAATCGTGACTATATGGGGTGACATCAACATAACAACGTAAACAGCTACTGAAATCTTCTCTACAGAGGTTCAAGTAAAAAAAAAAAAAAAAAAGAAAGGACAATCCTGACTTGTTCAGAACTCTGAAAGAAGCTGTATAGACTGGAGAAGGACCCTACAAATGCCAATTTGAAGAAAGAGAAAAAAATATCAGGTAGGAAAATTCTGTCCCAGGTTGGCTGGTCTTCTTCCCTTTCTTTCACTTTTTCAGCACAGGAAGGGTACAGAAATAGTAGCCAGGATTCCTCTCACCTTCCACTGGGGACTCAGACCCATGTAAAATCACTGCTATAAAATCCCTTATAGCTGTGAGGCAGATCCCTACCTTTTGGAGACCCAGGGGACAAGGGAGCATGTTTCAAGGCCCAGATCGGTAAGGGACAAAGAGTGCAAGAAAACAAAGACAGAGACTGTGTTTCCTGCACTGGACCCAAAAGCCCTTTTACCACCCTTGAAGAAATAGCGGCGTGTGGCCTGATCCTTGCCTAGGGGAAGGTTGACAACTGGGACAGCTGGAGGAGTTCCCTGCCACAAGTAAAGTAGGGGACACAGCCCCTCCATGTGTCAGATTTTGGAAGGCAAATTGAGGGCACAGTAAACCTACAGTTTCTGCCCTGCCTGATCAGACACAGCCTAGGCACAAGAAGGTGAACACCTTCTGAGTATGACTGCCATCTGCTGGGCAGACAGGAAAGTACAAATGACTACTACAGGGCTTTTCAGAGAATCTCCAGACGCTATCTCAGTCCCATTGGAGTTGGTGTCTACTCCCTGCATAGGAACCTGACAATGTTTTGGCTGAGAAATAAGAATGAGACAACTGTGAAAGCAGTGTCCACAATCAAACCCAGCTCTTACTGGCAGACAAAAAAAAAAACCCAAAAAACAGAGCACCACTGGGCTTCAGTAGACTTGTGTTACCCCAACACAGAGACTTTGCTGTGGTGCATAATGCTGACCCCCATCCCTGAGGCAGTCCACAGCTCACAATGGGTCCTGGTTTTGGGGGGACACTAGGACAGGGCCAATCTGAAAACCAGCCAGTGAGAGAGACAAAGAACAGATAGAGAGCAAAGCCAACCAACAAGAAAACCCTAGGTAAAAGAGAAAACAACCTCCTGAATAAACTAATCAAGAAAATCAGATGCTTAGAAAACAGCAAAATCTCACAAGTCAAACTAGGAAGCAAGAAGATATGGACCAAAGGAAAAAACTAACATTTCTACTGAGATACAAGAGTTGAAACAACTAATTAAAGATTTTCAAAAAAATATTCTAAATCAAATCAAAGATGGAAAATGTGGCAAAAGAGATGAGGGATACAAAGAAGATTCTGGATGACCATATAGAAGAATTAAAAAGCTTAAAAAAACAAATGGCAGAACTTATGGGAATGAAAGGCACAATGGAAGAGATGAAGAACATGTGGGAGACATATAAGAACAGATGTGAAGAGGCAGAAGAAATGATTATTGAACTAGGAGACAGAAAATCTGAAATTCTACACACTGAGCAGCAGATAAAGAAAAAGAATGGAAAAGTATGAGCGGGGTCTCAGGGAACTGAATAGCAGCATGAAGTGCATGAATATATGTGTTATGGGTCTCTCAGAAGCGAAGAGAAGGGAAAAGGAGCAGAAAGAATAGTGGAAGAAATCATCACTAAAAATTTCCCCAATCTTATGAAAGACACAAAATTACAGGTCCAAAAAGTGCAGCTCACCCCAAACAAGGTAGACCCAAATAAACCTACTCCAAGACACTAATCAGATTGAAGAAGACAAAGAAAGAATTGTGAAAGCAGCAAGAGAAAAGCAATCCATCACATACAAGGGAAGTTTGATAAGACTAAGTACAGTGCTCTTAGCAGAAACCACGGAGGTGAAAAGGTGGTGGTATTATATTCTTTCAATATTTAAGATATTGAAAGAAAAATTGCCAACCAATAGTTCTTTTTTTTTTTAAATGTATTGATAAATCTTCACATACATACATTCCATAGATGGTATACGATTGATGGCTTACAATATCATCACATAGTTGTGTATTCATCACCATGATCATTTTTTAGAACATTTACATCACCCCAGAAAAAGAAATAGAAAGAAAATAACTCATATATACCATACCCATTATCCCTCCCTCTCTTTGACCAATAGTATTCCCATTTATCCAATTTATTTTACCCTTTGTCCTCTCTATTATTTATTTATTATGCATATTTTTTTTACTCATTTGTCTATACCCTGGATAAAAGGAGCAACAAACAAGGTTTTCCCAATTCCACAGTCACATCGTAAAAGTTATATCTTTATACAATTGTCTTCCAGAATCAAGGCTACTGGAATACAGCTCAACCATTTTAGGTACTTCCTCCAGCCACTCCAATATACCATAAACTAAAATGGGATATCTATATAATGCATAAGAATAACCTTTAGGATAACATCTCAACTCTGTTTGAAATCTCGCAGCCATTGAAACTTTATTTTGTCTCATTTCTCTTTTCCCCCTTTTGGTCAAGAAGACATTCTCAATCCCTTGATGCTAGGTCCTGGCTCATCCCTGGATTTCTTTTCTACATTGCTGAGGAGGTATACCCCTGGGAGTCATGTCCCCATTGGAGGAAGGGCAGTGAGCTCACTTGCTGAGTTGGCTTAGAAAGAGAGGCCACAGCTGGACACCAAAAGAGGTTCTCTGAAGATGACTCTTAGGCCTAATTGTAAGTTGGCTTAGCCTATCCTATGCAGGAATAACTTTCACAGGGCGAGCCCCACGATTGAGGACCTGGCCTATTGATTTGGTTGCCTCCACTGCTTGTGAGAATATCAGAAATTCTGCAAATGGGGGAATTTGAATATTTCCTTCTTTCTCTCCAGTCCCCCAAGGGGACATTGCAAATACTTCTTCATTTGCTGCCCAAATTACTCTGGGACATATGGTGGTATCTCACTAACCTGGACAAACCTACAAAATCTCACACCCTTTTCAAGATTCCACGCATTTCAACTAAACTGACCATACAAGTTAAATTAGTAAATGCACTAGACAAAATATAAATTTTGCACCAAATAAACATCTCTCCCTTTGGTTTCACACTGAAATTGAAGTTTTAAAATATACACCATATCATCCTTTACCCTATATTCTGATTTACCTTAGTCCTATCCAGATCAGCTTCATTCATATCTTTCCTCGAAGTCTGATCACATTTTCACGTTTTTAAGCAGTTCCTGTATGGGGCACTTTTGTCTTTCATAGCTTCAGAGCTCTAACTCTAAGTCTCATGTATCACATAACTAGCCAAAATTTCTAGAAATGACCAGGTTATAAACAAACTGCTCAGCATTTCAGAATTTAGAAATAAAACTTACACCTCCTGAATATATGTGCCTGCTGTAAGAGTTTACAATCTAGAACACTTTACAGTAGGCCCCAACCTGATAATCCATGTTCTCAACTTCAGTTCACCAAAGTTTTATGTTATAGTTAGTCCATATGACTGAAGCATGATAATATTTGTTTTTTTTATTCCTGACATTTTATTCAACATACAGTCCATGAGGTTCATATATACATAGTTGCATGCCTCACAACTTCATTTCTTCTTGGGGCTGCTCAATAGTCCATTGTATGTATACATCATATTTCCCTCTTCCATTCTGAAGTCTTTGTACCCTTAGGCCATTTCCATTCATTGTGGTTCATGATCACTGCTGCCAGAAGCACCAGTGTGCAAATGTCCATTTGTGTCCCCACACTCAGTTCTTTCAAGTATATACTGAGCAAAGGGGTTTCAGGATCATATGGCAAGCCAACCAATGATTCTTTATCCAGCAAAACTGATCATCAAATATGAGGGAGAGTTTAAAATATTTTCAGACAAACAGACACTGAAAGAGTTTGTGAACAAAATACTTGTACTATGAGAAATAGGAAAAGAAGCACTAAAGCAGATAGGAAGACAGATGTTTTAGTTTGTTAAAGCTGCCAGAATGCAATGTACCAGAAATGGAATGGCTTTTAAAAAAGGGATTTATTACATTGCAAATTAAGGCATCCAGGGGGACACACTTTGATTCAAGAAAGGGAGATGGGTCCAGAATACCTCTGTCAGCTAGGAAGGCCCATGGTGATTCTGCCAGCTTTCTTTCCTGGCTTCTTGCTTCAAAAAACTTCCCTTGGGGCATTTTCCTTCTTCATCTCCAAAGGTCTCTGGCTGTGTGGGCTCTGTCAGCATTGTTTAAAATGGTTCCCTCTTAAAGTACTCCAGTAAGTGACCCACCTTGAATGGGTGGAGACACATCTACATGGAAACCACCTTATCAAAAGGTCCCACCTACAGTTGGGTGTGTCCTATCTCTATGGAAACAACTTAATTAAAAAGATCTGCCCAGTAATATTGAAAATCATGATTAGAGAACATGGTTCTTCTTGGGTACAACAGTTTCAAGCTGGAATATTCCACCCTCTGGATCTCTAAAAGATATATTCTTTCCATATGCAAAATACATTCATTCCATCATAATATCACAAAACCTTAAACCATTTCAGCAACAATACAAATACAATAAAAAATCGGTAACAGTACAAAAAGCTCATCAAAATCAGCTACAGGCATGGTCTGTCTTAAGGCAAAATTCTCTTCTGGTTCTGGATCTGTGGAACTCAGAACAAATTATCTGCTGCCAGTATACAAAGTAGGGACAGTCATAGGATATCTATTCCCATTTCCATAGGGTGATATTGGAAGGAAAACAGATCACAGGTCCCAAACAATTCCTAAAACCAGCAGGGAAAATTCCATTAGATTTCTAAGTCTGAGAGTTATTTATCCTCATGCTTTAGAAAGTGGCAGTCCCATTCTTTCCAAGGGCATATGCAATGGCTATGCTCTTTTCAAATCCTGGAGTGTGGGTTGCAACATTGGGGTGCATTTGGGGGAGCACCTTTCTCTCAGTACCTTCCCTCCAAGTTTCAAGCCAGCATCTGGGATATCTGCCATCTCCAGGGCATGAACTTAAACCCTCTAGAACAGTGGGGTGGCAGCCAGGCTCCCCATAATCCCCAGTTTATGTGCTCTACACTCTCTGAGGCCTGAGGTGACAAACTCTTCCTGGGCATGGGAGCTGAAGGTCACCTTCACCAGGGCATAGATATGTCCACTCTCCTGGCCTTAGATTTCTTGGCGTCAAACCTTAGCTTTCATGCTTCTGTCTTTGAAGTCATTTTCCTTCAATTTCTCCCTTTTAGTCCAGACTGGTAGTGATTCCATCTATACAGATTCCACAACACTTTTGTTGGTTTTCCATATAGTATGCAAAGATCATAACCAACAATCAGTTGGACTTTCCACAAATCTTTCCAGGATAACTTCATCTCCAATCTTGGCTTTATCCAGAATGGCTAAATGGTTCCATGTTTGGTTAGATCCTCACGTGGGGCAATATTCTCTGGGTTCTCCCTTTCTGGAAACCCAAAATTTTCCAGACTATCAATTTCTGTTTTCTTTGTATCCATGAGTTCAGTTCTCAGCTTATCTCTTTCCTGTCACATTTCACTATAAGTTACAAGGAGAAGCCAGGCTGCATTTTCACACTTAGTTTGGAAACCTCTTCAGCTTGGTACCATGGCTAATCACTTTTAAATTCTAACTTCCATGCAAAATCAGGATACAATTTTGCTAAATTCTCTGCCACTTTAAAACCAGGATTGCCTTCCAGTTTGCAATAACACATACATCATTTCTGTCTAAGGACTTATCAGAAGTATTCTTCGGGTTCACATTTCTACCAAAACTCTCTTCAAAGCATTCTAGGCCTTTTCTATCAAGCTCCTTAGAGCTCTTTCGGAATTTTCCCCTTATCCATTTAAAAAGATATTCCAACATGGAATTGAGGAGTGGGCTAGCTGATGCTAATGGGGCCAAGAGGCAGTGTGGACAGCAGGCTGAAGATAAATGCCAGAGAATTTGGATCTCAGCTAAAGGACAGTATTCCAGTTACTGAACTTTCAGCAAGTGACTTTTTGAAAGTCAAGATCTTCTTCGGAAAGGATTTCCTTCTGTGAAAAATGAACTTTTGCTCAGTCATCCTCTTGAATTATCAGAAAATAATTTCCAGCTCAACCAAGATAAAATGAATTTTTCCACACTGAGGAACATCCAGGGTCCATTTGCTCTGCTAAAATTACAGATGGAATTCAAAGCAGTGCAGCAGGCTCAGCAGCTTCCATTTCTTCTGAGCTCAAACTTTTCACTGGATATTTTGAGGGGTAATGATGAGACAATTGGATTTGAAGATATTCTTAATGGTCCATCACAAAGTGAAGTAATGGGAGAACCACACTTGATGGTTGAATATAGACTTGGTTTACTGTAATACAGTTGTGCTGTTAATGGAAATGGTGACTGCATCTTGTTTACAGTTGTCTTTCTTCTATAATTTGATATACATAACATTAAAAGTACTGACACATAAGAATTTTTTGCCTTTTATCAGTGATCATTTGAAATTATTTGGTTGTTTGGTTTATGGCTATGTGACAATTGAAAACACGCAGCAAAGATGATTTTAAAGCTAGTTTATATTAAAACAGTGGCCTTATAAGTCTTTAAAAAGTCATTGAAAGTGAACATTATAAATCTGCCTGCAGATTTTGAATAAACTCATTTTCTAGGTATTCTATAAATTTAATTTTGACTTGTCATTACCAGTATTTGAAAGTGCAGCCTGAATTCATAGTAGCATCTTTCAGAATAAATATTTGTATTTGATTTCACTGGCAACTTCAAATTAAGAACAAAATAAGATATTTATACTTTATTTCAGTGTCATCCATTAATACACATGAGAGCATTTGTTTTATTGATACTGTTTTAAATTACAACCATTTTTTTTGATTCTTACAAGTTCAATATTATGAGTTCAGAGATTTTGATTTTCTTCTTGTCTTTAAAGTGAAAAAAGTAAAGTTACCAACAGAAGTATATTAAACTGTTGTTCTTATAGATTTGATATTTATTAATAAATATTTAATATGTAAATAAAAAAGACTTTCCAACATATTTGGTATTTACAAACTGCAGCACCCCACTTCTCTGGTATGAAAATGGTATGAAAACCTGTTTTAGTTTCTTAAAGCTGCCAGAATGCAATATACCAGAAATGGAATGGATTTTAAAAAGGGAATTTAGGGTGGTGCAATGGTGGCTCAGCAGCAGAATTCTGCCATGCCAGAGACCTGGGTTCAATTCCTGGTGACTGCCCCTGCAAAAAAAAAAAAGGAAATTTATTACATTTCAAGATCACAGTTCTAAAGGCATAAAAATGTCCAAACTAAGGCATCCAGAGAAAGATAATTTGACTCAGGAAAGGCCAATGGTTCTAGAGCACCTCTGTCAGCTGGGAAGCTACATGGTGATGTCTGCTAGTTTTCTCTCCTCTTCTTGTTTTAAAGGACTTCCTCAAGGGCATTTTTCTTTCTGCATCTCAAAAAGTATCTGGTAAAAAAAATTTTCCGGCTCCCTGGGCTCTGTTGGACCTGTCCAGAATGGTTCCCTCTTAAGGGACTCTAGTAAGCAACCCACCTTGAGTAGGTGGAGACACCTCTCCATGGAAACCACCTATTCAAAAGTTCTCACCCACAATTGGGTAGGTCTCAGCTCCATGGAAACAAGTTCATTGAAAAGATCCCTTCCGCAATATAGACTCAGGATTTAAGAATATGGCTCTTCTGGGGTACATAACAGTTTCAAACCATCACAGCAGGAGAGACAGGTTTGGAGAAGAATGTAGGAAAAATTATCAGCAAGTGTAACCAATAAAGTAAAAAGAGAGGAAAAAATATGATATAACATATAAAATCCAAAAGACAAAATGGTTGAAGAAAATATTGACTTTACTGTAATAAATTTAAATGTTAATGGATTAAACTCCCCAATCAAAAGACATAGATTGGGTGACTTCTGGGAAGATGGCCAAATAGAGTAGCTTGAGATTAGCCCTGCTCCATGGAAAAGTCAGAGAAGGGACAGCAGGGTGATTGAGACAGTGATTTGGTAAGGCAGCTGACCTGGGAGAGCCTTCTGCACCACATAGGGCAGTCCTAGTTGCAGAGGCTGAGGAATTGAGAGTCAGAAAGCTGGAGCCTGGGGTGGAGGCACAGAGCCCATGGGAGTACATGGACGGGAGCCAGGGACTAGGAATTAAGCCAGACCACATTCCTTGAGTGCACTACCCTCACCAGTGCAGCCCCATGACAGGCGACTCACCCCACACCCCATGCACCTGAACCCTATCAACTGCTCCCATTCTCTGTGCTCCAGGCACCCCCACCCCAATAGCTCCCAGTGAATGTAACTGCCCAACACCCCCACCCCAAGTGCAGCTGAACCCATGTCTCTTGCACCCCTCCCAAACACTAGCTCCCCTTCCCTGTTCCTTACAGGCTGTTGCCAGCACATAAATGCTGAGGGCAGTAGCCTCCATACCTAGGCTACACTTGCTCCCCTGCCCATAGTGCTGCACAGCCTTACCCCACCCACCCTGAGCTCTGCACATCAGTTTATGGCACTCCCAGGTCCATACATGTGCACAGGCTCCCAATCATGTCATTCAGCTCTGGGAACCTCAGTTTACAGCAGTCCTAGAACTGTGCATTTGCACAACCCTCAGCCTCCCTTCCCAGCTCTGAGAAAGTGCTGACCTGCAGCCAGGTCACATCTGCCCCCAATCCATGAAGGCATAATGCTGACCTGCTGCCATAGCTCTATGCATGTGCCCAGAGGGCCCTGTGCCTTCAAACAGTGCACACCAGGATTATGGCTCCAAGACCAGTTCACCTGCACATCTACATCCTCCCTGGCTGCTAGGTAGCCAAATTCACAAGTATCAGCATAATATCCCCAACCTGCACCAATACCTGGTTTGAAAAAAATCACCACACTGAGCGTTCCACCCCATACCCTGCTCCCTGCTGTATAAACATCCCACAAACACAAGGCCTTAAATTACTGAAAGAAATCAACTCCCAAAGTAAATTAATCAAGATATTTACATGCCACAAAGACAAAGAAGATCACTAAGCATATCACAATGCAGATATATATAACTCTGTCTAATGACTGAATTAAAGCACCAGAGGAGACACAGACACTGGAACAACTAATCAAAGATGTTCATACAACTCTACTTAATAAAATAAGTGGGATAACAAATGACATAAAGGAGGTCAAGGAGACAATTGAAGAGCATAAAGAGGAATTTGAAAGAATAAATAGAAAAATAGTGGCTATCACAGAGATTAAAAAGTCTGTTGACCAAATAAAAAACATACTAGAGGCACACAGCACCAGATTTGAAGAGACAGAAGAAAGAATAAGTAATATAGAGGACAGGATAACTGACTTTGAATACTCAAAACAGCAAATGGCAAAAAAGATGGAAACATTTGAATTGGATTTCAGGGAAATGATAGACAAAACAAAGCACACAAACATAAGAATCATTGGTGTCCCAGAAGGAGAAGAGAGGAGTAAAGGGCTAGGAAGAGTAGTTGAGGATATAATGGGGAAAACTTCCCAACCCTCATAAAAGACCTAAATATATAAGTCAAAGAAGCCCAATGAACTCCAAACAGAATAAATCCAAATAGGCCTTCCCTAAGACACATACTAATCAGTCAGTCAAATGTTGAAGAGAAACAGAAAATCTTGAAAGCAGCAAGAGGGAAAACAGTCAGCTACATACAAGGGAAAGCAAATGAGACTGAATTAAGACTACTCAACTAGCACCCTGGAGGTGAGTAGGCAGTGGTATGATATATTCAAGATCCTGAAAGAGAAAGATTTTCAGCCAAGAATTCTGTACCTAGCCATATTGTCCTTCAAAACTGAGGGAGAAATTAAGGTTGTCACAGACAAAGAAGTCCTGAAAGAATTTGTCAACAGAGACTGGCCCTACAAGAAATACTAAAAGGAGTTCTGTTGGCTGAAAAATAAAAATAAAAAGAGACAGGAGAGGAAGTTCTGGAGGATGGCACAGAATTGAAGAGGCAATTTAAAGAATACAAAGAGAAAGAGGGAAAATAATATATAGATCTGACAAAAAAGACAAAAAGTGGATTTAAGAAATACCTTTTTAATAATAATTTTGAATGTCAACAGACTAAACTTACCAATTAAAAGATACAGATTGGCAGAACAGATTAAAAAATATAATCCCACTATATGCTGCTTACAAGAGACTTATCTTAGACACAAGGATACAAATAGACTGAATGTGAAAGGATGGAAAAAGATTTTCCATGCAAGTTGTAACCAAAAGAAAGCAGGAGTAGCTATACTAATATTGGATGAAAGAGTCTTTAAATATAAAGACATGATAAGAAACAAAGAAGGACACTATATACTAATTAAAGGGTCAATTCACCAAGAAGATATAACAATCATAAATCTTTATGATCCCAATTAAGGAGCTCCAAAGTTCATGAGACAGACATTGGCAAAACTGAAGGGAGTGATAGATGCTTCAACAATAATAGTAGCAAACTTCAATACACCACTCTCCTCTATGGCCAGAACAATCAGACAGAAAATCAACAAGGAAATAGAGAAGTTAAATAACTTGATAAATGAATTAGACTTAAAAGACATATATAGGTCATTGCACCCCAAAGCATAAGAATATACATTCTCTACTGCTCATGGAACATTCTGTAGGATAGATCATATGCTGGGGCACAAAACAGGTCTTTATAAATTTAAATACATTGAAATTATTCAAAGCACTTTCTCTAATCACAGGATGAGGCTGGATCTCAATAACCACTAAAGAATGAGAACATTCACAAATATATGGAGATAAAATAACACACTCTTAAACAACCAGTGGGTTAAAGAAGAAATTGGTGGAAAAATCAGTAGTTATCTGGAGATGAATGAAAATGAGAATACAACTTATCAGAACTTATGGGATGCAGCAAAGGGTGTGCTGAAAGGGAAATTTATTGCTTTAAATGCTTATATTAAAAAACAAGAAAGAGCAAAAATTGAGGCCTTAACAGCACATCTGGGAGGAATTTAAGAAAGAACAGCAAACTAACCCCAAAGCAAATAGAAGAGAAATAACAAAGATTAAAGCAGAGATAAATGAATGGGAGAACAAAAGAACATTAGAAAGAATCAATAAAACCAAAAGTTGGTTATTGAAGAAAATCAATAAAATTGATGGGTCACTAGCAAGTCTGGCAAAGAAAAAAAGAGAGAGGATGCAAATAAACAAAATCAGAAATGAGAAGGGGTGCATTGCCACAGACCCTGAAGAAATCAAAAGAAATCAAAAGAGGATAATATGAAGAACTATATACCAACAAACTAGACAACTTAGATGAAATGGACAAATTCCTGGAGACACAGAAACATGTTACACTGACTCAGGAAGAATTAGAAGATTTCAACAAACCAATCACAAGTAATGAGATTCGATCAGTCATCAAAACTATTCCTACAAAGAAAAACCCAGGACCAGATGGCTTCACAGGGAAATTTTATCAAACATTCCCAAAAGACTAACACCAATCCTGCTCAAACTTTTCCAAAAAATTGAGGAAGAAGAAACTCTACCTAACTCATTTTATGAAGCTAATATCATTTTAATATCAAAACCGGGTGAAGACGCTATAAGAAAGGAAAACTATAGGCCAATCTCCCTAATGAACATAGATAAAAAATTCTGAATAAAATATTAGCATATCCAATCCAACAACACATTAAAAGAATTATACACCATGACCAAATGGGGTTTATACCAGGAATACAAGGGTGGTTCAACACAAGAAAATCAATTAATGTAATACAGCACATTGACAAATTGAAAGGGAAAAATCAAATGATCATCTCGATTGATGCTGAAAAAACATTCAACAAAATTCAGCATCCTTTTCTGATAGAAAGACTCCAAAAGATAGGAATCAAAGGTTCTACCTCAATATGATAAAGGGAATATATGGAAAACCAAAAGCAAGCATTGTATTCAATGGAGAGAGATTGAAAGCTTTCCACCTAGGATGAGGAACAAGACAAGGATGCCAACTGTCACCACTATTATTCAATATTGTGCTAGAAGTTCTAGCTAGAGCAATCAGGCAGGACAAAGAAATGAAAGGCATCCAAATTGGAAGGGAAGAAGTAAAATTCTTATTATTTGCAGATGAGGTGAGATTATACTTGGAAGATCCTGAGATATCTACAGCAAAGTTACTTGAGCTAATAAACAAATTCAGCAAGGTGATGGGATATAAAATTAATTTTCAAAAATAAGTGACATTTCTATACACAAGCAGTGATCCAGCTGAGGAGTCAGTTAAGCAATACATTCTATTCAGAATAGGAGATAAAAGAATCAAGTACTTAGGAATGAACTTAACTAGGGATGTAAAGGATGTGTACACAGAAAACTAGATGGCATTGCTCAAAGAAATCAAAGGAGATCTAAATAAGTGGAAAGACATTCCCAATTCATGAATAGGAAAGCTAAATATAGTTAAGATATCAATTCTACCAAAATTGATCTACAGATTCAACACAGTACCATGTAAAATTCCAACAACCTACTTTGAAGATTTGGAAAAGTTAATTACCAATCTCATCTAGAAGGGAAAGAGACCTGAACAGCTAATTCATTCTTTAAACTCCCCCTACATTCTTTCAACTTCATAACTTTAAAGTCCCATTGATAAATCCTATTTAAATCACACAGTGATCAAAACAGTATGGTATTGGCACTAAGATAGAAGCACTGACCAATGGAATTGAATCTAGAGTGTGGAAATAGACCAACAAATCTATGGTCAACTGATTTTATTTTATTTTATTTTATTTTTTTAATAAAGTTTTTATTTATTTTTTTATATGGGCAGGCACCGGGAACCGAACCCAGATCTCTGGCATGGCAGGCAAGAACTCTGCCTGCTGAGCCATCGTGGCCCACCCTGGTCAACTGATTTTTGACAAGATTCCCAAATCCTCTGAATTGGGACAAAATATTCTTTTCAATAACTGGACATGGAAGTACTGGATATCAATGGTCAAGAGAATGAAAGAGGACCCCTATCTTACATGCTACACAAAAATTAGCTCAAAGTGGATCAAACACCTAAATGTAAGAACTATCACCATAAAAATTCTAGAAGAAAATGTAGGGAGACATCTTCAAGACCTAGTAATAGGAGGTAGCTTCCTAAACTTTACACCCAAAGCACAAGCAAAAAAAGAAAAAATAGATAAATGGGAACTCCTATTATCAATAAACACACCCTCGCCAAATAGGAAATCTAAACCTCCTCTTAACCCTTGTCCCTCCCCCCATTGTCTCCTCCTCCCATACATAAATGGGAACTCCTTAAAATCAAATGCTTCTGTACTTGAAAAGACTGATAAAAAGGTGAAGAGGCAACCAACTCAATGGGAGAAAATATTTGGAAATCACATATAGGACAAAGGTTTGATTTCCTGTATATAAAAAGAAATCATACAACTCAACAACAAAAGAAAAAGCAACCCAATTATAAAATGGGTTAAAGATATGACTAGGCATTTTTTCTGAAGAATTTTGCAAATACAGATGGCTCAAAGGCACATAAAGAGATGCTCATTTTCATTGGCTATAAGGGAAATGCAGATCAAGGCTATAAGGAGATACCACCTCACACCTATAAGAATGGCTGCTATTAAACAAACAGGAAACTGTAAATGTTGGAGAGGATGTGGAGAAACTGGGACACTGATGCACCGATGGTGGGAATGCATAATGATGCAGCCACTATAGAAGGTTGTTTGGCGGTTCCTTAGGAAACTAAATATCGAGTTGTGCTATGACCCACCCATAGCACTACTTGGTATATACCTAGAAGAGCTGAAAGCATTGACACAAACAGACATTTGCACACCGATGTTCATAGCAGCATTATTCACAGTCACCAAAAGATGGAAACAAACCGAATGCCCATCAATAGATGAGTGGATCAACAAAATATGGTATATACATACAATGGAATATTATGCAGCAGTAAGACAAAATGACATCCTGAAGCACAGGAAAAGATGGATGAGGCTTGAGGACATAATGCTGAGTGAAATTAGCTAGACACAAAAGGATAGATACCAGTATGATTCCGCTTTTATGATCAGAATAAAGGTATAATCAAAGGCTTATAATAAGGAATATAGGGGACTTAGAGATACATAGAAGCTGGAGATGGGTGAACCATTAGCTAATGAGGTTGAACTCCAATGTAAGGGAATAGATAGGAGGGAAGGTAGTTCTCTAGTGGGTCTGTAAGTAATATTACCATATTGAAGATGAAGAAGATTGAAAGGGATTGAATGGACCTATGAGTCCCACTGATTAACACTAGAAATAAAAATTAGTTCTGAAAAGAATTACTTCAAAGATATGATTCTTGTACAAAGAGTGTTTAAGTCCAGGGTACGGGGGAAAACTGCTATTGTGTGCTGTAAGCTATGTTCAAAAGGAAACCATCAGCATTACCACAGCAACAGCAGAGGTAAATAATGGGAGGAGGGACAAGGGTTAAGAGGAGGTTTAGATTTCCTATTTGGCAAGGGTGTGTTTATTGATTTTCTTTATCTTGGGGACAATGAAATTATCTAAAATTAAGAATGTTGATGGACTGTGGATTTTGTGCCCTCTACATGATGCCCAATGAATGCAGGTAGTTGAAGGATGCACTGACTGAGAAGTAGACTGCAAACGATGGTGTATACTTATGAATGAAGGCTGTGCTGCTACAAAAAAAAAAAAAAAAGTCTTGAGGCATGCAACAATGTGAATGTACATGTGGGATATTTGGTGAGACAAAATAAGCCATTAACAAAAGAACAAGACTGGAATGGTCACCTTTAGAAAATGCTTATAAGGAAACAGGGGCCTAGATTGTAAGCTTTTAGAGCAGACACATTAAGTTGGAGTGGTGATTATTATTTCTAGATTTTGAGAGGCTGTTTTATACAAATAACTGATATTTAGAGATAAGAATGAAGCCAAACAGGTTGGGGTTAAAGTAATTTAGGACATAGGGGTAAGGAAGACACTGTCTATATTTTAGAACCACACATATTTTTTGAGACCAATGTAAGAAAGATTTAATTGGTCTGGAAATTTTCTGTAGTGCATAACCTAATTCAACCTATCTGTATAGCTCATTTGAACAATTGAAACACAGGGAACATAGAATAAGAAAAAGGTCCTTTAATCCTGTACAGATTATTGTAATGCTTGGATACATGCTAGAGTACACTAAGCAGAAAATCAAAAAGTGTTGGCAAAGTCCCCTGAGGGATAGGAGAAAGAATAGGGAACTATTAAACCTTATCATCAGGGAGACCCCTGATACTGTGTCAAATTTAGGGACACCCAAATCAAAAGCCATGCCCTCCATCACGAGGCTTACTCTTGTGAAGCTTATGTAGGTAGCAGAGAAGCTTAGACTACCTATAGGTATGCCTGAGAGTTACTTCTGGAGGATCTCTTTTGTTGTTCAGATATGGCCTCACTCTCTTTAAGCCAACTCTGCAAATGAAATCATTGCCACCCCCCTACTTGGGACATGACATCTTGCGGTGAAAGTCTCCCTGGCAATGTGGGAGAGGATTCCCTGGGATGAATCCAGACCTGGCACTGTGGGATCAACTATTCCCTCTGACCAAAAGGAGGAAAATATGTGTAGCTAATAAAGTATCAATTGCAGAGAGAGTTCAAATAGAGTCGACAGGCTACTCTGGAGGTTTCTCTTACACAAAGTTCAGTTAGACCTTGCTAACTATCATAACCTGTTAACCCCCAACAAGTACCATTCCAGCCAATCCTAAAAAGCACTTAGGGCAATACATATGATTTCACAAGGTTTCATGCAGTAGAGATACTTACCAGAAATGTACACCTCCAGATGGTTCACTGGTCCAGATAAGTCCTGAAACCTAGCCCAGCCTCTTCAGAATATCAGAAAGTTCCATCTCCCTTCCCCACACTAGTGACAGATCCTTCCAATATGAAAAATGTAGAGTTGCCATAGTCCAAACACCTCTAAAGAGAGGGATGGAAAGGTCAAATGGTGGAATTATACAGAGAAGATAGGATTTAACAAATGAATATTAATGGTGAATCATTAAATTGATATCTCTTTTAGTCTCCAGTATTTTAGAGCAGCTAGGAGTAAACACCTGAAATTGTGGAATTGTAACCCATGTGAAACTCTGAAGTATGTTCTATAACTAATTGTGGTGTTGTGCCTTGAAATTTATAGTTTTTTTGTATATATGTTATTTTTCACAAAAAAGAAGGAAAAAAAGTTGATTGTGATAATAAAAATATATTTAAGCTCTCTAGCCTCCTATATTCTGGAGCAGCTAGAAGGACAAATATGAGAGGACCATATGGCAGCCCACAGCAAACTCTGGGATCTGTCCTGTAACTACTTGTTGAAGAGTGCTTTGAAAACTATTGCTTTTTTACTTCTTTGCTTTGTATATATGTTATTCTATACAACAAAAAAAGTAAAAAAAAAAAAAGACATAGATTGGCAGAATGGATAAAAAAAGTATCAGGATCCACCTATATGTTTTCTTCAAGAGATTCATTTTAGACCCAAGAACAAAAATAGGTTGAAAGTGAAAGGGAGGATCTATACTAATATACAAATTTGACTTCAGATGTAAAAAAGTTAAATGAGACAAAGAAGGATACTATGTATTAATAGAGGAGACAATCCATCAAGAAAAAAATAACTACCTTAAATATTTATCCACTGAGCTAGAGTCACCCAAAATACATGAGACAAGCACTGACAATGCTCAATGGAGAAGACTTCTCTATAAAAATAGCTGGAGACTTTAATACACCACCTTCATCAATGGATAGAACATCTAGACAGAGATTTTCAAATGAAGATTTTGAATAATATGATAAATGAACTAGACTTAACAGATATTTAGAGTATGCTGTACCCCACAATAGCAGGTTATACATTTTCCTCAAGTGCTTATGGATCATTCTCCAGGAAGAAACGCATGTTGTTTCAAAAAGCAAGTCTCAATAAATTCAAAAAGTTTAAAATTATACAAAGCACTTTCTTGCATCATACAGAATGAAGTTGGAACTCAATAATAGGCAGCAGGATGGAAAATGTACAAATCTATGGAAGCTAAACAACACATTCTTAAACAACCAGTGGGTCAAGGAAGAAATTACAAGAGAAATCAGTAAATGTTTTGAGGCAAATAAAAATGCGAACACAATGTAACTAAACTTACGAGATGCAGTAAAGGCAGTGTTGAGAGGGGAGTTTATCATCCTAAATACCTATGTTTAAAAAGAAGAAATAGCAAAAATTGAGGACTTAACTGCTTCTCTGGAGGAACTAGAAAAAGAGCAGCTAACTAACCTCAAAGCACACATAAGGAAAGAAATGGCAAAGATTAGACCAAATAAGTGAAATGGAGCATATGAAAACATTACAGAGAATCAACAGAGACATAAGTTGGTTCTTTGAGAAAATCAATAAAGTTGATGGACTCTTAGCTAGGCTGACAAAGATAAAAAGAGAGAGGATGCAAATAATTAAAATCATAAGTGGGAAGGGGGACATAAGGAGATAAAAAGAGGATACTATGGACAACTATATGATAACTAACTAGTAAGTTAAGTGAAAGAACAACTTCCTAGAAAAACACAACCAACATTGACTCAAGAAGAAATAGAAGACATCAAGAAATCAATCACAAGTAAAGAAAATGATTTAGTCATCGAAACACTTCCCCCTAAAAGAAAAGTCCAGGACCAAATGGCTTCACATGTGAATCCTACCAATCATTCAAGAAAGAATTAGTGCCAATTGTACTTAAACTCTTCAAAAAAATTACAAAGGAGGGAATGCTACCTAATTCATTTTATGAAGCTAACATCACCCTAATACCCAAGTCAGACAGAAATACTACAAGAAAAGAAGATTTACAGACCAATCTCTGTAATGAAAATAGATGCAAAAGCCGTCAACAAAATATTTGCAAGTTGAATACAGCAGCACACTAAAAGAATTTTACACCATGTCCAAGTGTTTTGCTTTATATGCTGTATGGCAGGGTCACATTTCATTATTTTTCCACATGAGTATCACATTATTATTGCAGCACCATTGTGTCGCATTTTTGTTTGTTTGTTTGTTTTTTGGGAAGTGCCTGGACTGGGAATCAAATCCCAAGCTGTTTTTATTCCAGGCATGCAAGGCTAGTTCAATTAAAGAAAATTAATGTAATATGTTACATCAATAAATCAAAGATGGAAAACCAAATGATCAGCTCGATTGAGGCAAAAAAGGCACTTGACAAAATTGAACATCTTTTCTTGATGAAAACACTTGAAAGGATAGAAATAGAATGAAATTTTTTAAACATGATAAAGGGAATATATGAAAACACACAGCTAACATCATACTCAATGTGGAAAGACTGAAAGCTTTCCCTCTAAGATCAGGAGCAAGACAAAGATGATCACTGTCACTGTTGTTATTCAACATTGTGCTGGAATTAATAGCTAGAGTAATTAGAAAAAAAAAGAAATAAGAGGCATCCAAATTGGAAAGGAATCAACAAAACTTACCAATTTGGATGCCTTTTATTTATTTCAGTTTGCAGATGACATGATCCTATGTGTAGAAAATCCCAAAAAATCTGTGGCAAAACTACTAGAGCTAATAAATGAGTACAGCAAAGTAGCAGGATACAAGATCAACATGCAAAATCAAATGCATTTCTATAAAAAAACATTTCATTTATAATAGCAGTCAAAAGAATAAAATATTTAGGAATAAATTTAAACAAGGATGTAAAGACTAATATAAAGAAAACTACAAAACATCGTTAAAGAAATAAAGAAAGATATAAATACATGGAAGAGCCTACTGTGTCCATGGATGGGAAGACTAAATACAGTTCAGATGTCGATTCTACCCAAATTGATGTATGGATTCAATGCAATGCCAATCAAAATCCTAACAACTTACTTTGAAGAAATAGAAAAAAAATAATCAAATTTAGTTGGAAGGGCAGAGTGATTGAATAGTTGAAAATAACTTGAGAAAAATGAAGTGGGAGATCTCACACTACCTACCTTAAAGCATATTAAAAAGCTTTGGTAGTCAAAATAGCATGGTGCAGGCATAAAGATAGATGTACCAACCCTTGGAATTGAGTTGAATATTCAGATGTGGAACCTCTCATTTACAGACAATTGATTTTTGATAAGGTGGTTTGAAGACTACCTGGGACAGAGAAACCTCTTCAACAAATTATGCTTGGAGAACTGGCTATTTCTATCAAAAGAGAGAGAGAGAGAGAGAGAGGACCCGCATCTCATAACTTATACAAGATTAACTCAAAATGGATCAAAGACCTAATCATTAGAACTGAGGCCATAAAACTTTTGGAAGAAAATGTAGGGTAACATCTTGAATATCTTGTGGGAAGAAGTGGTTTACTGGACTTTACACCAAAAGAGCGAGCAATGAAAGAAGAAATAAATAAATGAGATCTCCTGAAAAGCGAATACTTTTGACATCAGAAGACTATGTCAGAAAAGTAATAAAGCACCTAATGCAGTGGGAGACATATTGTTGAAGGCTTTAATATCTACAACTCAATAACATAAAGACAAATAACCCAATTAAAAAAAATAGGCAAAAGACATGGATAGACACATTTCCAAGGAGGAAATACAAATGTCTAAAAATAATGTGAAAAGATGCTCAACTTCATTAGCTATTAGGGAAATACAAGTCAAAACCACAGTGAGATATCATCCCACACCTACTAGAATGGCAATTATAAAAATCAAAACAGAAAATTACAAGTGCTGGAGAGGATGTAGAGAAATAGGTACATTTATTCACTGTTGGTGGGAATGTAGAATGGTGCAGCCACTCTGGAACACAGTTTTATGGTGTCTCAGAAAACTAAGTATAGAATTGCAGTATGACTCAGCAATCCCACTAGTAGGTATATACTTGGAGGAAATGAAATCAAGGACATGAATGGACATTTGCACACTGAGGTTTATGGCAGCATTACTCACAATTTCCTAGAGATGGAAATAGCCAAAACATCTATCAATAGACAAGCAGATAAACAATAGACAAGCAGATAAAACAAACTTTATATATATATACATTGATATATATATATACAATGGAATATTACACAGCTGTAAGACAGAATAAAGTCATGAGGCATGCAACAATGTGGATGGAACTTGAGGGCATTATGTGGAGTAAAATAAACCAAATACAAAAAGACAAATACTGTATGGCCTCACTAATATGAACTAACTACAATGAGCAAACTTTGAGAGTTAAAGTTGAGAAACAGACTATCAAGAGATAGAAAGGGGGTAGAGATTGTGCATTTGATCGTGGAGTACAAAACATTCAACAGAATTTATTGTAAAGTATCAGAAATAGACAGCAGAGTATTCTGAGATGGTAGTACAATATTTTTAGTATAATCAACAATGTTGGGTGAGAGTCTTGTTGAAAGAAGAAGGCTAGGGGCATATATGCCACCAGAGGGAAAACTGGGACTATCACTTAGTGAAACCTACAGCAGACGACAATGGCGATTAATTGAACAAATATAAAAGTTTTTACATGAGGGAGAATAAATGAATGTTACCACTACAAAGTGTTAAATATTGGATGGTATATGGAAAAAAATCAATACAAACTAGGGCATTGAATGTTATAACATTGAAGTGATCTTTTGTCAATTGCAATGAAGGCAATATATCAAAGCTAAATGTCAATAAGAGGGGGATATAAGGGAGAGGTATCGGATTCTTGTTATTGTTTCTTTTCTTTTCTTTTCATATTTTATTTTCATTCTTTTCTTTCCTTGTGGAAGAAATGGAAATGTTCTCATATAGATTTAGTGGTGGTGAATGCATAACTATGTAATTATACATGGAGCCACTGATTGTACACTTAGGATGGACTGTACAGTGTGTGAATAAAACTGTTTAAAAAATAAACAGAATGATACAAGTTCTGGAGACAGTGTGGAGAAAGAGAGACCTATTAATTTTTGGTAGAGAAATAGAGTGGTGCAGCCCCTCTAAAAAAACACTGGAGGCTAAGTATAGGGTTGTCATATAATTCTGTAACCCAGTTATTAGGTATATACTTGAAGAACTGAAAGCAGGGACACAAATAGACACCTGCACATGCAGGGCAGGCTGTGAAGCCGACGACTCCGATGGAGGGTCTGGACGAACTCCACAGGAGAGGCTCGCCAGATGAAGCAGGAATAGAGCCTGTCTCTTCTGAATCCTTCTTAAAAGGCTTCCCTTGATTAGATCAAGCATCACTCATTGCAGAAGACACTCCCCTTTGGCTGATTACAATGGAATAAGCTGTGGATGCAGCTGACATGATCATGATCTAATTCTATGAAATGTCTTGAATTATTCATGATTTGCAATGGATGGAGGAGATCTAAAAGTACACTGATTGATGAATGGAATGGCAAACTGTTGAGCAGCTGCAGGATGGAATGAAGTCGTGTGGCAAGTAACTAGAAGAATAATCCTTGAGGACATTATGTTGAGTGAAATAAGCCAGAAGTGAAAGGAAAAATATTGTATGGTCTCCCTAATATAAACTTACTATAATGAGGAAACTCTGAAAATTGAATTCAAAAGCATAGGTTATCCAGGGATTGAAAGTGGTCAGAGATTGGACAATCAATGATTAAGAAGTACAGAATGTTCAATAATGCTCAATATAAACTTTCCCAGATAGTAAACTCTTACAGCAGTCACATCTATTCCTGAGTTTGAACTGTTATTTATAAAATCTGAGATTCTGTGCTCTTCAGGTATAACCTATACTTTCCTGGAGCCTTGGGTATCTGTGTGATACCTCTGAAAGTCAGCAATACTCTATACGGCAACTGACAAAGAAGCTGAAAAAGAGATTGGACATAAATCAGAGGTGTGAATGAGATGGATATAGTTGAAATTAAAGCAAATCAAAATATAGGGCAAAGGATGATATTGCCTATATTTCAAAACTTAAACTTCTGTACAAGACTAAAGTAAATTAAATTTATTTTGTCTGAAATTTAAACTCTCTGTAGCATACTATTTACTTTAATTTTAATTAAACAACCTAATTACACAAAACTAAATTAGGGAATGAGATTTTTGTATTTTTTACTGGTTAAGGTGATTCTCCTTTACATTTCAGAGTATTTTAGCAGAAACTAAAAAAACATTTATTAGCAAAATCCTCATGAGAGTTTTTGGGAGAATATGGAACGATTAATCTTCTCCACTAGAGGGATTCCTGATATTCTCTCAAAGCATTAGGGACTCCCAATTTAATAAGCCAAGCTCTTGGTCCTGAGGTTCCCCTTATGAAATTTATCTCTGTGATGGTGAAGCTAAGCTAAGGCTCATACCTAAGAGGCACTCCCAGAGAATCTCTTTTGTTGCTTAGATGTGGCCTCTCTCTCTAAGCCAACTCTGCAAATGAAATCACTACCCTCCCCACCACATGGGACATGACTCCCAGGGGTGAAAATGTCCCTGAAAACATGTGGCATGACTCCCAGTGATGAGCCTGGTCCTGCATTGTGGAATTGAGAATACCTTTTTGACCCAAATGAGGGAAATAAATGGCATAAATAAAGTTTCAGTGGCTAAGGGATTTCAAATAGAGTTGAGAGGTCATTCTGGACTCTATGCATACTCTTATGCATACTTCAGCCAAATATTGCAAATTTCCATAGTATGCCAAAAACTAATTGTATTAGTTATGGTTCTCTAGAGAAACAGAATCAACAGAGAACACTCGCAAATATAAAATGTATAAAAGTGTCTCACGTGACCTCAGGAATGCAGAGTCCAAAATCCGCAGGGCAGGCTGTGAAGCTGACAGTTCCAATGGAAGGTCTGGATAAACTCCACAGGAAAGGCTCACTAGCCAAAGCAGGAATAGAGCCTGTCTCTTCTGAATCCTCCTTAAAAGGCTTCCCGTGATTAGATTAAGCATCACTCATTGCAGAATCCCTTTGGCTGATTACAAATGGAATCAGCTGTGGATGCAGCCGACGTGATCATGATCTAATTCTATGGAATGTCCTCATTGCAACAGCCAGGCCAGCACTTGCCCAACCAGACAAACAGGTACCACCACTTGGCCAAGATGAACGCATGAACCTGACCATGACACTAATAGACAGTATTCCTGACAACCTTAGGGAGTGCCCTGTGTTCTACGTCTCTATAAGAGTTTTTTTAGTATTATCTTTTCAGAAATTTAAAATTTCCGGATTGTTCCTGGTCAGATAAGTGCTGAAACCTACAGGTGCCAGTCTCTCCAAGAACATCAACCAGTTTCATACTTCCACTCCATAAAGTCAACACTCTTTGCCAGCATGAAGAAGTTAAAATAGTCATTGCCCAGATATCCCTGAAGATTAGAGAATGATTAAATGAGAGACAGGAGTTGTAATGGAGAAATTTGGATTTAAAAAATGATTATGACTACTGACTCATTATATAAATATTTATTTTTAGTTTTTAGTGTATTAGAATAGCTAGAGGGAAATATCAGATATAGTTGAGCTGTAATCCAGTAACCCTGATCTTTTATGATGATTTATAGCAACATAACAAAAAAAATTGGTTACCGTGTTTGTATGGTTCTACTTCTGGTTGTTTTATTCTCTTCCCCTCATCTATATATACCTATCTCTGACAATACTACACTATTTTAGTCCTCTTACCTTTATTGTAAGTATTTAAATTAGGTAGCATGCAATATTAGGAGTCAATAAGGGGGTGGGAATAATGGGTGTGGGATAGTTGGGGTTTTCTTTTTTCTTTTTGTCTCTTCATCTGGAGTAATGCAAATGTTCTAATATTGATGATGGTGATGAATACACAAATATATGATGAACCATTGATTTTATATTTTGGATGGATTGTATGGTGTATGAATATATCTCATAAAATTATATTTGAAAAAATTGTGACTATATAATCACAATTGGAATTTAAATCTTTAAATTCAGTTAGTTTTCCAGATTCATTCATTTTTATCCTCCAATGAACATTTATTCAGTGTTGGTTTTTTTGTGAATATGCCAAATCACATTATACTAAATGTCTAGCATAAAGTTTAAAAACTCTCATACCTGTAGGAGCTGGCTAAGTAAGGTCAATGGGTGAAGTGGGCCTGAGCAGAATGAGATCACCTGAAGTGTGAGCACTGAACAAGAAAGCAGCCTCTCTTCAACTCCAATATGGCTGTATCAGTGCACTGTTTCTAGATTACCACTTGCTAAGAGAGGATGGAAATCTGAAATTTTATTTGCAATTTCCTGATTTTTTTTTTAATATCAACAACTAATTTAGTTAAAAAAAATCATGTGGGGCGGGCCACGGTGGCTCAGCAGGCAGAAATGCTTGCCTGCGATGCCAGAGGACCCGGTTCTATTCCTGGTGCCTGCCCATGAAAAAAAAAAAAGATCATGTGTAAGCCAAACAAAATATGTATATGATCCTGAGGGAACCTGCTTGCCTCAAGTTTTGCCATTAGCATACAAATTTATATACATCATTGACTGAAGTTTGCTTATTAGATTTTTGGCAATCAGTATACAGTTTCTAGGTTTACACTGGCCTTACAGAGGGAAGTTTCTCAGTTATCTGTTCTAAGTGATGCTCAGGATTTATATCAGTCCCTTGTTGTGACATCCATCATATCACTTTTTTTGGAAATTTAATCCTTATTTACAGGATATTGACATATGAAATTCCAGATGGAAATAAGAAACTCATCGAAAGGAGAAACTTCATACAGTGTGTACAATTTGGAACTGTTCAAGTATAGTTTTGTTGTAAAAAGTGCTACATAACAAATCATATTTAAAAAGAGTTCTTAGTAGAGAAACTACAAGACAAACTTATACCTAACATAGTAAACAAAAGACTTGAAACCTCAGCTGTACAATCTAAAAGTTAAAAGTCCCAGGAATACCATTCTGAATTTGGAAGGTATAGCCTACAGAGGCAGTTTCTGGCACAACATTTTGATCTTCTTCTGCCTCTCCAGAGAAATACTTCTCAATCAGATTAAATGAAACCTTGTACCAGACTCATTTTCATGGTTTTGTAGAGCTTCAACTTTGTACAAGTCCTCCACATTCTTCAATCATTATACTAAGTTTCTCAGTTTCACCTAGTTTCTCAGCAGCCTGAAAGATATTTGGAATGGCATACAGAATCATATAGTTAAAAAAAAAAATTCTTACTTCCCTCTTTTCCTTCCTTCGTTCCTTTCCTCCCTCCTTCCTTCTCCCTTTCTTTCCTTTTTCCCTTCATTTTTTTTTTCATCTTTTAAAAAATTTACTAGAGAGCGGTGTGACAGTGGCTCAGTGGCAGAATTCTCGCCTGCCATGCCAGAGACCTGGGTTCGATTCCCGGTGAGTGCCCGTGCAGAAAAAAAAACAAAAACTGGAACAAAACAAAAAAAAAAACAAAAACTGGAATAAAGATAAAATCTCCTTCTGTGCTCTACCCCATTCCAGTTCTACTCCCATGGAGTAACCAATAACTATCACTTCGGTGTATGATTTCATGCATTCCATTAAATCATTTTAATAATTGCCTCATCAAGCCACCTTGGAAATGGAGTATGCTATACTGTTAATACAGCTCAGACTTGAAAATTAATTGTATAAAAAAAGGTAATATTATTTGGTAAAATAATATTTTATATTTACACTTAAAACACAGGAACAGAAGAGATTCACTGGGATTAGGTCAATGGTTATCAAACTTTATGTTCACAGGAATCATCTGAAATGCTCATAAATTTTTAATATGAAACTTCATGGCAAGACCTGGAGATTATGTAAGTTGGGGACAGGGCCCAAGGCCACGCCTTTCATACATGTTCCCCTGTGGTGTCAAGGCTCATGGTTGGAAAGTTGATGTTTTAACCATTATGTTGGATGAAAAAAAACTAGTTAAGAATTAAACATTAATTTGTATCTTTTGGGAATTGAAATGATATTAATGATCTTGAATCCCCCAAAACATGCAAACATGTTTAGTACAATTGGGGTATAAACAAATTTAAAAAAACTCCCCAAACTAGTTGGTTTGTTGATCACAAAATATAATGTAAAAAAACTGAGAAAAACAACAAGATATTGTAAACATGTTGACCACAAATAGAATGTAAACAATTGAGAAACACATGTTTTTGTAAAAGTGATAATGAGACATTTGTGCAAAGAAATGACAAGGACTGGCATGCAGCAGCCAGATTAGCCCTTCTTAAAAAATCCACAGCAGATGCCACCTCGGTGAGCATCAGGTTGAGGCAGATAAGCATCAAGTCTCATGTTTCTGGCTGGAAATGCATGCTTCGAGATTTGTGGCCATTCTCACTGACTACCTGAGGTCAGATTAGCACCTCCCACTGAGGACTTTAGATCCTCCACTTATACTCAAGTCTGCTCAGGCAAAGGGATATTGACAGATCCTGATATCTTCCAGTTTTAAAGGTACTGTGTGCCCTGACCTGATTATCATGCATCGGTCATACTGGAAGTTGCAATTGTGAGAACACTTACACTTTAATTTTGTGGGACTTGATTTCCAATGCTAAAGTTCCTTTGGGTTTCCATCTAATTTTGGTTTGCTACAAGTACGTTGACTGTAGAGTTCCAAGTTGAGTGACATCTTAAATGATGATAGTCAAGGAGCTGTTTCATTTTCCCTCTCAAAGGTAAGGTTATTCACTATTTGATCATCCTCTTTAGAGCAAACATACCAGAAAGGGGAAGATTATGGTTAAGTAAAAACTTATTTCATTGTGTCAATTGCTGCGAAGTTTAAATACTGATAAAAATAACAGTAAAAACAATAAAAAGTAACACTGAGACAGCCACTCCAAACATATCATTGCTCTTGCTGTCCTGATTTTACAGATTGAGAACATGAAGCATTTGCCAAGTTTCTTACAGTGAGGCCACTGCCAAACATCACACAGTTAATAAGTGCATGGTCCATAGAGAGAGAATTTCCAGGAGATCTCACTAAGGGGATAACACTGGCCTGTGCACCAACCTCCCCTGCCACATTTAGTGCATTTCAAGTACCGGGCAGCTAGCGTACAATAAGTGGGTGTCTCTACATTTAGTGTTTGTTCACCTTGGCCATGAAATCATATTATTTTATTCCAACTTTTCTTCATTGGCCCACCTACTTTCTTTCATCCGTATCTCCTGAGCATGCCCATTTAGGCATTCCTTCAGTCTGCTAATTAAGCATAATCCTTTTCTGGGATTCCCCTGCTTGGCTAAAAGTTACATTTACTGTTTGCTGTGCATCTGCCATTGCTCTCATCTAGTAAAGATATTTAGTAAAATGGCTAGTCCAAACCTGCCAGCCTCTCTACTTCCTCCCCGACCCTTTCTCTAGCATTGTGTTGCTCATAGTGGACATCTGGCTCACACATTTTTATCTCACCACAAGATCAGAGGATCAGAAAAACATAGTGACTTTATCAGAACAAAATAAGGAGATAAAGGTAACATAATATAATGCTAAAGATTGGAAAGGCTAAGAAGCTAGTTTATTTGGGTTTGAATCCTAAATATGCCACTCTGCTAGCTCTTTGACTTGAGCAATGATTTAAGTTATCCCTTCTCAGTTTCTTCATATATCAACCCTACCACATGGGGTTGTGGTAAGTGCTCACTAAATCTTAGTTATTAAAATTATTTACGTAGAAGCAAAAGTCGGGAGACTTTTTGCTAATGTATATGAAGGATAATAGAATATTAATAAAACTGTAGGATATTTCTCACCCATCACCATATTCTTATCCTTTCCCCCTGATTATACTTGTCCACATGTCACAATTCTGTGTCACAAAATAGGAGTAACCGTTTTTTAATCCACCATGGATGTATCCTATGATTAAAATATGAATTCTTAAATTAACTATTTCTATAAGGGTGGAATTATGGCTCATTTTAATTAGTATGCCAAGGAAGTTTCCTGGTGAACAATTTTTTAAAAGTTTTTAACAATTCTCCTTATCAGGGACCAAAAGATTATGATTAGCTAAAATATAGTTTCACTTGATATTTAAAGTTAACAGCAGGTATATTGGCATAACTAATATACAGGAATTTAAGATGCAATTACCAAGAAATAGATAGCATCATGCATATATAACTTCCCCCTAAATCATATTGATATATAGTTTTATACATGTCTATAAATTATGTTCATTGTTTACGACCAACAAGATACAAGGAACAGGAGAAAGCATGGCAGCTGAAAGAAACACAAGCATTAGTAGAAAGAAGTTCCCTTGAGGCTCTGAGAAAAGAATACAAATAAACCTTAATAAATTTACACTTCTTTTTTATAAATAAAGCAGGAAGCCCATTCAAAATGGATTCTCCGAGTTAGTTTATACACATCTGATCTGCTAGTGCATTTTCTGGAGATGTACATGGGCACTACCTTAAATTCTTCAAAACCTCTAACTTCTAGGCTTATTAAGTGGGGTTATGCTGAGTGAGGCACATTTTTGACTGCTTGGAACCCTTTGTTGTATTCTATTTCCAGTAATGGTATATCTGCAATTCATGAGCAGACACTTTAGCATTGTAACACACTCTTAGCTCCATTAATATGGGTTTTGTTAGATTCTAAGTATGTTGTAATTAGATTGCTCTTCTTTGGTATACACATTTCAGAAACATTTTTTCCCTTTCTTTCTTTTACTTTTTAGTCTGAGCATAATGAATTCAATTATTGCATGCAAATTAGACTTATTCCCCCATTTTAGTCCTTGTGGGTTTTCACTTGCCTGTGCGACTCTATGATACTGCCTTGCAGAGGTCTACATGATTGAAAAAAAGAAACAGATTGACTGGATTTCTGAAGTAATGCGTTATTTCTAATCTCCTACCACTATGTGTCAAGACAAAATCTTGACTGGTCACTGGAATTGCTTCTACCAAGGCCATTTACTGCTGCAGCTCAGAAGGGATCCTGATAATGCCAAGAACAGAGACTGGGTGTGCTTGGCTTTGATGAATGTTGCTCACATATTTGACTTAATGGACTTTAGAAATGTATCATTCTGTAAACATTTGGAAAAACTATCCAGTTTTAAATGATAACAATATATACTGTCAGGAAACATTAGACCCTCCCAGATCCTTCAAATTCAAAGAGCATCCCAAATGACTTAAAACATCTTAATTCCAAGCATATAAATGCAGTACTGTTTTATGTATTAAATCATAAGAAAAGCCTAAACGTGGTGACCTAACTCTAAAATGGTAAAAAGCAAATCTTTAAATAGAAAAAAGTATCAAAAAACAAATGGCTATTTTAAATTTCATTTTAAAATACAAGAGTATGTT